>CAUYON010079520.1:0-14970 GCA_963573935.1 Arctocebus calabarensis
TTTTTTTTTTTGTAGAGACAGAGTCTCACTTTATCGCCCTGGGTAGAGTGCCATGGCGTCACACTGCTCACAGCAACCTCCAGCTCTTGGGCTTAAGCGATTCTCTTGCCTCAGCCTCCCTAATAGCTGGGACTACAGGCGTTTTTAAAGATTCTTTAATTAAATCTTTTAATTAAATAGGTGAAATACAATTAAGGATTTCAAATCAACAGCCAACATAAAATTTCTTTAGTAAGACTTAAATACTTGTTTTCTTTAAAATTTAGCATAATTCATCTTATAAAAGTCAGACACTTTCTCCTTATACCTCCTCTCTCACCAATCACATCTAACAGTCCCAGGTCCCTCCTCCTTCAGCGCGCACTCTAAAAAAACACAGTACAAATACTGAGTATCCCTTATCTAAAAGGCTTGAGACCTGAAATGTTTTGATTTGAAATATGTGCATTAAACTTAGCAGTTCAGCATCCCTAATCTGATAATCCAAACATCCTGTCAGTGCCCCCTAAATTTTGGATTTTGGAGCATTTTAGGTTAGGAACATTCAACCTGTATTCCAAAGAGCTTCTGCTCTTCTCACTCTACACACTCTCCGTGAGTCAAAATAGAGACTGTAGGCAAACTATCACAACTCCAGTGGCCTAGAACTATCAATGAATGGCTGTAATATAATAGACACTCAGGATGCACTAATTCTGAATTAGTGAGTAAAAATCTCTGGAACTGCAGTTCCAAAGACCTCTCTATTTCCTACCTCTGTAGGCAACTTCAGCAAGAACCACACCCTCTACTTAATACAGTGCCTAGAATACACAGCGCAATCAATATTTGCTCAACACTACAGCAAATATACAAAATGGCGAGTGGAAACATACCTCAGAACTATACAGTTAAATAAATTACCTAGTTACTTTAGAAAACCACTTTTTATTAACAATACTAATTAAGTTAAAGAAATTCTGATTTTTTTCCTCCAAAGTGGGTCAGGTACTGTGCAATCCTGTAATCCCAGCATCCTGGGAGGCCAAGGTAGGAAGACAGACTGAGGGCAGGTGTCTGAGAAGTGCCCAAGCAACATAACCAAGACCATGTCTCTAGAAAAATAAGCCAGGCATGGCGGTGTGCACCTCTAGGTAGTCCAAGCTACTCGAGAGAATTAGGCAAGAGGACAGCTTAAACCGGGTAGTATGAAGTTGTAATGAGCTATATAATGATGCTTCGGCACACGAGTCCGGGCAACAGAGAGAGACATCATCTCAAAAACCAAACAAAAAAAACTCAAAAGGAAAAGTAGGTTGCCACAATGGTTTTAAATTAGAGACCAAATTTAACTAGGAAACCAGAAAAGCAAGAGTTTTCTAAAAGAAAAACAGTGTTGACTTATTTGAAAATCAGAAACTACCTGCAGATATCTGCAAAAAAATACCTGTTGTTGTCCAGAACTACTCTCCCAGAAAATGTAATCAAATTCCCCAAAGTAAATTAACTTGGTGATCTTTTACATTTCACAATTTTTCTCCTGTAAATATATTCTTACATTGACTAATAACATACCTGATTTCATGCTGAAAATTAACATTGGGAAGCATTAAATTTAAATTTTTAGAGTTAACAGTAAGCATTCTGATGTAACCTAAATAAAACTTAATGTTTTTCAACTTGATAAAACCTGTTGTCTTACTTGTATAAAATCAATATTAAAAACCTAGACAACTGATATTTATAGCCAATATTCTAAAGAGAGGTATCTCTTTATATCACAAAATGGGATAAAATAAGCAAAAAGCACAGGGCAATTTACAAAAGAAATACCAAGCCCAATAAAAATAAACACAGTACAGTTCAACCTCATCAGTTTAAAACAGCAAAAATTTTAACCTACCATTTTATGCCAATCAAGCACCAACTTGTGGGGAAAACTTATAATACCTTTCTGAAGGCAATGTGGTAATGTATATCAAATGCCTTGAAAATGAGCAAATTCTTTCACTGAACAATTCAACTTACCACAAGAAAGCAAGAAAACACTCAAAGATTCACCTATGAAGATGTTTTCAATGAAGTACGTGTATATAAAAGCCAGAAGCAAGAAAGTAAAAAGGGGAAAAAAAAAAAAAAAGTAAAAAGGCTAGTAAGTTTGATTAAATAAATTAGTTTAGATCTGTAATAACACAGCTCTTGAAAATAGTTATTGACAGGAGAGAGTTGTTCAGAGGATCCTTCTGTTTTTGTAAATTGCTTTTTTTGCAGTGATAACAAATACACAGGTTCCACTGTTATTAATATATAGACAGGTACCCAGAGGCCTGGAAAGAAAACTAGAGTTCACATTTTGGTATTCGTCTGTCTCTCTCTGGGTGAAAAGTTTTATTTTTTTCATGTCTAATCATATTTTGCTTACAATGTGCATGTATTAGCTGTACAACATTTTAAATCTAATTCTATTAAATATCCTGCAACACAAACAAAGCCTGGTTTAGACCTAATTAAGTATACCGTTTGGAGAAAAGAGTATGGGATATATCCTGCCCTTTAATTTTACTGCTATTCCTAAATAAGAATTTTTAACAAAGTACAAATACTTATAAATTTTCAGGAATTCTATTAGGAGCTCCTTATGATGACGTAGACTAGAAAAAAGATTTTTCAAAAATCAGGCATGGAAAGAAGGTAAAAGCAGTACACCTAAAAAAAAAAAAAGAACTAGTTTTTTGTGGGTTTTATTAGTTCATTTCATCAGCACTCTTTCTCACCTAAATCCAACATCATATGCATTAGCTACAATCCTATTCCAGAAGTGACATAAAGAACTTGTTTTTTAGCTTCAGTGATTAAGGAACCCTAAGAGCTGAGAAAGCTGGATAAGATTTAACTATGTGAGCACAGTCAAAAAGTTAAATAATTAATATCCATGCTTTTTTTAAAAAGCTAATTAGAATTCCAGTAAGGTAAATAATGTTTGAGATTAGATTTTATTTAGCTGTAACAAAAGAAAATTAAAAGTTTTACTATAAATTCTTTAATTAAGTTCCCTTTAGAAAAAAAAAATTTCTCAATTTAGTAGTCTAAGAACACAACTCTCACATTCAGAAATGTGTTTCAGAAAAGCTTTAAAACTTATCTTCTATAATCTTCAATTTCCTTCTTAGACTGTATTTTCTACATTAGTTTTGACAGTTCCGTATTAAACACTAGATCACAGATTTTTCTATCATATAAAATACTGTCTTCAAATAGTGCCTAAATAGTTCAGTTTTCAAAATCATTGTTTGTTAGACAATACTGTAAAAATGTGTTAATAGAATGTCAAAAAGGAGTTACATTCTTCTAATATGTCAATGAATATTTAGCCAACCAATTTAAGTTAAAGAATAAAAATGACTTGACATGCAAGAAGGCAACATGCTTGTTGCTCATGTTTCCTTCCATGTAACTAGTGTTTTCTTTTCTTTCTTTAATTTTTTATTTATTTTTTTTACAGTTTTTGGCCAGGGCTGGCTTTGAACCCGCCACCTCCAGCATATGGGGCCGGCGCCCTACTCCTCTGAGCCATAGACGCCACCCGTAACTAGTGTTTTCTAAAAGCTGCACTGAATCACGACTTCATTTTTATTCTTAACTATATCCCTGACTCCTTAGGACAACTTTTTTTTCCCCCAAAGAAATGAAAACGTCTGATTTCCTAATGCTTAAAAATGCACAACTTAAGATATGATTAGCAGCTTAAATTAAACCTCACTGACCACGAAACAGAAATGATCAGAGAAAGGAGTTCAGAAGCAAAAAGCCTCTGCTTCCTAAAGCACAATGGAGTCTTGTCCAATATTAGACAACACTGCATTTTGTTGATTTAGCTGAAAGGACCGGTATGCAATCTACAGTAACTATTCCAACAGCTTCAGGCAAGTCATATACTACGACTAGGAAAAGTAGCAGTTAGGTCCCAAACAAACAGCAAAGACTTAAGAAAGATGCAAGCAAAATCTTTACCACCGGAATAGAAGGGCCCTCAGCACCTCTTCCGTGAACTAGTTCCCTTCCCCCACCTTTAAACAGGCACTTAAAGACTTCCAAGGAGATCCATTTCTTTATTAACTGGTGCCCACTTGGGGCAACCAAACACCAAGCTGTCCTTAGGCCTACCCTAATCCCATCCAAAGTCCTCAAGTGAGACTGAAAGCCGGGGTAACCCTCGGAAGGGTCCACTTCTGCCTGACTCTTCTTCCCCACCCTACACCTCCTCCGCCCCGCCCCGCCCCTGCAGGCGTTCCTCCGGCCAGAGGAAGGACACCTGGCCGGGCGACGAGCAGGAATCGCCGGCAAGAGAAGGCTAAGGCAGCCGGAGGCCTCCGCCATAGCAGGACGGAGGAAGCACCGCCCCCAGCGCACCTCCCCACACCCGGCAAACCGGCAAACGTCTGCTTTCGACACCCTCTATCTCCAGCAGAGGCAGAGGAGAAGACAGGGCCGGGAGGCACCGGGCTGGGCTGCTCACCAGGCCCAGGCCTGCCCCTGGGGGCCGCGCATGCCGCCAGAATCTGCTCCCACGTCGGGCCCAGTCGAGCTGGCGCGTCGGCCACCCTCACCTGGATGACCTCGTTGACCTCCCGGATACATTCCACCATGTGTTGCAGAATCTGCTCGGCCGTGAGCACCTCGTAGCGGTAATCTTCCTCCTGCTCGTGCCCCGGCCCGCCGCCACCACCGCCGCCGCCGCCGCCGCCGCCACCGCCGGGCCCCAAAGCGCTGCCGCCTCCCGTCTCCCCGCACAGCAGTCCGTCCCGCTCCCCGCCGACGCCCAGCCCGGGCTCCACCAGCTCCACCTCGCCCAAATCCAGGTTATCATCGTCCGGCTCGTCGTCGTCCTCGTCCTCCTCCTCCTCGGCGCCGCTGTCCTCTTCACTGCACTCCTCGTCCTCGTCGAACTCGTAGTTGTAGCCCTCGTCCGAGTCCATGGCGCGACGCGCGAGGGCCCGGCAGGACGCTGGCCCAGGCAGGGAGAGGGCGGGGACGCCGAGGCCCCGGCTCTCGCTCCGGCTCCGGCTGATATCCGGACGCAGGCCTGACTCGGGCTCCGCGGGCCGCGGCTCCTCCCCGGGCGCGGCGGTTGACGGCTGGTGGCGGCGGGGAGGGCGCGGAGGAGGGAGGGAGGGAGCGAGGGGGCCGCTTGTTGCCCGCCTCAGTCAGACGCGGCTCCGCTCCGGCCTCCGAGAAGAAACAGTCCCCAGCGCCACCACCGCGGCCGCTGCTATCGCTACTGAGCCAACAAAGGGGCGTGCGTCACCGCGTCGCGCTGCGTCGTCACGTCACTCCCCTTTGCGTCACCGCGCCCCGCCCCGCTGCCCCTGCTTGGAGAACGGGGAGACCCCACGGTCTGGCCTACGGGGGCCTGGGAGTGCAGTGGCGCGAGAATTGCCTTCTGGGTCGGATTGGCTTCCGCGGTGTGCGATCCAGACTGGGCGGATCTTTTAGGTGAAGAGGCTGCGGCCTCCTGATCACTAGTCGCCGATAGAGAGTCCTGATCAGTAGTCACCGATAGAGAGGCCCCCGGGCTGATAAGGTATTGGGTTTTTACCGCAGCCCCATGTCGCACCCCGCGGGAAGGCGGCCCTCCCACCCTGCAGAGGCACATCCCACCCACCCTCGGGTAATTCCGGGAAGCCCTTAACTGTTGAGCTAAAATTCCTGGGGCTCAGGCTACTGAATGGAAATTTGTTATGAGTGAAACTTCCAAAGTGTGTGACAGGTGAACCTCACCTTAAGTAGTTCGTGGGATTCTGTCCACTTGTACAGCCGTGCGGTGGTTTTTAAGTGTCCTGTAGTGACGTCATTTTTTAAAAGGCGTTCCCTGAACTCTGCTCTGCAAGCGAGGGCTCTAAACAAACCTGAGCAGTATGGTTTTCATTAATGGAGCATTGTGTACGGGCTTTACATATGTTACTCTCTTCTTCACAGAGCCAGCGTACCCATTTTAGACCTGAAGAACCTGAAACTAAGAGAAAGAAGCTTGGCCAAGACCAGAGAACCCTTACCCTGTTTTAGCTACTGCGTGCATCAATCATAAAAATGCTCTATAATGCATATGTACTGTAAACTATATGGTATATAAAATGAATTATGCCACAACACAACTAGAGGCAATAATGAAAATATCTACAAGGAACAAATGTAGCAAGGGAGATAAAGCTTAACTCTTAACTTAGAAATGAGCTGTGTTGGTGAATGGCTCACAGTTAAACAGAGGAGGAAGGGAAGATGGTCTAGCTGGAGAGAACAGCTGAAGCACAGAAGAGGTAAAGTAGTTAATATGGGGATCTTAAAGAGCAAGGAGAGTAATAACTAGGCAAGTTAGTCAGGGGGCACAACAGTTAGAGCATTTTATGCTTTTCCTAGGATGGACTCAAATTTTTATAAACAGGACGGGAGAGCCAGAGAAGTGTTCTGAAAGGAAAAGAGGCATAAGAAGACTCTTATGATACCATAAAGGATTATTGAAATTGAAAGTCTCTTAAAATCTAAATCCCTAAATTATTGATAAATCTGAACTGTTTAACTTATAGATTCCCTTTGGGTATTGATTTGGATAAGTGAAAAATTCCATTCCTGTAAATGTCTTTACCAATTTGTTCATTTTATTAAGTTTTTAAAATCTCAGTATTTACAATTTTTTTTTTTTTTTTTTTTTTTTTTTTTTTTTTTGCGGTTGACATTGTTTAGCAGGCCCGGCCCGTGCTTAAACTTGGTGCATGTGGCTGGTGCCATAACCTCTATGCTACGGGCTCCAAGCCATTGATTTAGAAATTAAAGCTTTTAACGTCACCCCTGGTGAATTTGAGTCCTTTGATTCAGTGTTTCTATTTAGCAGTAGGAGGTTGTTCTACAACTGGGACAAGCTAAGAACACAACCCTTCTCTCTACTCTATCCCCATTGTGATATGCCTTTGCCTCATCTTTCTTTTCATAGTACTCTGACATTGAAGCTTACGATTCATATCCTCCCCTTTGGTGCTGAAGCAGCTGACCACTGTTACAGAAATATGCATGGCTGTATTTCTTCTATCAATAAATTTTAATCACCAAGCACAACTGAACCCTCAATACTACCCAGCAATCCTGTTAATTTTTTTCTGAATTGTTTTCCCACTCTATGAACTCTTTTGTGCTTTTGCTAGTTTCCTCAAACTCCCAACCTTGCCCTTTCACATACTCTCAAAGCACATGGCTTGAAGTCACAGAGAAATTTGAAAACATCAGGGCAATGTGACTGGGAGTGTTAAGGGATAACAGAAGGCAGATGAATGCAGGGGACCAGAAGGGCCTTGTAGGCCATCTTAGAAGGTTTACATAATTGCAGTAGGAACCATTAAAGGATTTTAAACAGAAGAGTGGAATTATATGATCTGCATTTTTAAAAAGATAACCCTGGCTGCTTTATAAGAAGGAAGGGATAATGAAAACAGATCAATTATGAGGCTATCTCATAGGTGAATAATGATTATGACTTGAGCTAGGGTTGTAGCAGTTGAGACGATAAGTAGTCAGATTCTCATATAATTTGAAAGCAAAGCCCACAGATTTGCTGATGGCTTTTCTGTGGAGGGAGAGAAATCGGTGATACCTACTAGATTTGGAACTTGGGCATCTGGGTAAGTGGTGGTGCTATTTACACGATGAGTTTGAGGTGCTTGTTAGACGTCTAGGTAGTGATGTTAAAGTAGGCAATTCTATAAACTAATGTACAAGACTGAAGGTCAGGAGAAGTTAGAGCTGAAGATGGAATTTTATCAGAATTAGTGTCAACAATGTGGAGAAGCAGCATGGGATAAAGATGAAGGGCTTAGGCCTTAAAGGAGACATATGTGCAGACCTGAATTTGTCTCTGCCCCTCTAGTTGCTATCTATAACCTTGAGCAAATTATGGAACCTCTCTGACCTTTACTTTGGAGGATTACAGTTCCTATTCTCATAGGATTATTTTTAAGTATCAAATGAAATATCTTTAAAGTACTTGACACAGTACCTGGTGCATAGCTAAGAACTTTTAAAAAGTGTCATAAATCATCTTGCATCTCATGGAAAAATCGAGTCAGTTGGAAATACAAATTTTTTTTTTTAATACAGAGTCTAATTCTGTTGCCCCAGGTTAGGGTGCTATGGTGTCAACCTAGCTCAGAGCAACCTCAAACTCCTGGGTTCAAGCACGGCACCTGCTTCAGCCTCCAAGTTGCAAGGACTACTGGCACCTACAACACCTGGCTAATTTTTCTATATTTTGTAGAGATGAGATCTCGCTCTTAGTCAGGCTGGTCTCAAACTCCTGACCTCAAGGAATCCACTTGCTGCAGCCTCCCAGAGTGCCAGAGATACAGGTATGAGGCACTGCACCTGGCCAGACTTACAACTTTTTAATAGATTTTATTTTAATTATATGTATGCAACCCATGTATTCCTGTTTTCTAGGGAAGAAAATGGTCTGCTTTTTCTCAAAAACCTTTTCCATGATGTAGTGATTTTTTTTTTTTTTTGAGTCAGACCCTTGCTCTATAACCCAGGGTGGATGGAGTGCAGTGCCATCATATCCAACAGTAACCTCAAACTCCTGCCTCAGCCTCTCAAGTGATCCTCCTGCCTCAGCCTCCTGATTTGAATAGCTGGGACTACAGGCTATTATATATTTTGGGCCAGCTGATTTTTATATTTTTTTGTATAGACAGATTCTATGTTGCTCAAGATGGTCTTAAACTCCTATCCTCAAGCGATTCTCCAGTCTTGACCTTCGAAAGTGCTGGGATTATAGGGATGAGCCCCTGCACCCCAACTCATGACTTCTTTTTTGATCAACATCAGGAATAGTATTACAGTACTTCTAAATTTTTGGATCTCCTGTTTATGAATAGGAGATTCTACCTAGATTCTCAGCAACGTTCATTACATACATATTTTGGAAACTATCTTAGATTCAGGTTGGGTTATAGTGCTATTTAAGGAAAACCAGTAGAACAACTTCTCTCTGGCCCCAAATTAGCCAAGAGATGACCCACATATGTTGTTTTCTTAAATGACTTGTTCTTAAAGTTATGGCGATTACTAACTAAAAGTACAGTAGTCTGTAAACAACAGGACAAAGTTCTTGAAAAACAAAATAGACAAGTTAATATTTTTTGATGACAAAATTTGTTGATCATTTGGTACTTCCATTGTCCCCATGTCCTAGTAACATCAAAAAAATATGAGTATATCTTTATTATCCACTCATGTAGCAAAACTCTGTAAGTATTTATATGCTTACTAAGTGATGAACTAAATACTAATAGGAAGAATATGCAGGTGCTTTTTGGATAAATAGAAATGAAAATAACACTAGAATTTTTCTAAGGGCAGATAATATAACTATAAGCTGTGAAAAAAGCCCCTAGTGATGGGACTAGGGTGATCAGCTGTACTAGTTGGCTCGACACAGGGGTTTCCGGAGACAAAATTTTAAATGATAACACTGGGAAGACGCAGCCAAAGTAGGATGATTTGGTCTGTCTACCAGGAACCCTGCCAAAAATTCTTGTTTGTATCTAATGGTCTCTAAAACCAAATGGGAAAGAAATTGCTTTTTATCATTTTGTTTATAAAATTTGTTTGAATGAAGCACCTTTTGGTTTTGTATTTTAATGTTCTGGATGTACCTGTGTTTTACCAAGCAGGAAATAAGAAAATTAAAATTAAATGTTAATGTAAATTTAATTTAAAATTAAATTTTAGTCTAAGCACAAAGAGAGATACTGATACTCTAATTAAGTACTATGCATTCTTCAAAAACATCCGTCGGTGTACTTCAAATTTTATTATAAACACCAATTAAGTGTTACATCACTGTTGAGCAACAGATCTTATGACACCAGCTCTAAGTGGTAAATAATAATAAGATATAAACTGGTTATATACCTCATTAGAAGTCTGGTGACAACCAAAAGTACAACCCAGGATTCATGACTGCAGCCTTTTCTTTAAGATATCCTCTACCTTATCTTTCTTCTAGAATTCTGTTGTCCCTTGGTATCTGGAGGGATTTGGTTCCAGGACCCCACAGGTACCAAAATCTGTGGATGCTCAAGTCCCTTATATAAAATGATGTCATATTTGCATATAATCTACACACATCCTCTCATATACTTTAAATCATCTCTACACTACCTATAATACCTAATACAGGGTGGCCACAAAGTTCATGTGCAATTTGCACGTGATTTAACCTGTGCAAGTTCATGTGAAATTTACATCCTATATAATGTAAATGTTAGGTTAATAATTGTTATACTGTATTACTTTTAATCTGTATTGTTTTTATTGTATTATTTGTAATTTTAAAAAATATTTTCAATCTGCAAAAAAAAACTATTTTCAATTTGCAGTTGGTTGAATTTATAGATATAGAACCCACAGATACAGAGGGCTGATGTACAGGGTTTATAGACTTTACTATTGAACCTAGGATTTTATGCAAGTAATCATCTAGAATGTGGTAAAATAATGCTTGAACTGCTCAGTAGAGTATATACTCTTCATGCAATTAGGCAAATGTACAAAACTATAGTGTCTTCCCCCATAATTACAAGATGTTTATTTGGCCTTAAATGTGTGCTTATACTACATTAAAAAAATAACATACAGTCACCACCCTCAAAAAATTTGTTCTAATGACTTAACAACTTCAAAGAAAGCACTTCTCTGTGGTTCATAATATCTCTAGTTTGTTGTGTTGCTTTATGGATGTATAAGAGTGAATAGATGAATGGGCAAAAAACAAGAAAATATGTTATTGAATCTGTACTATATGCCACACCAGGCGCATGTACATTTTTAATTTATTCCTGATGATCTTGTGAGGTTGGAATTCTGAACTCCATTTTATAGATGAGAATAAAGGCTCAAAGGTAAATAGTGATTTGCCAGTGTACACAACAGGTGGCAGAAACTTGACCCAAATCCAAGTTTTCAAGAGTTCAAGTCTACTGGCTTTTTTCTGGATTCTCAGTAGTTGTAATAAAATCTTGTTCCTATTCTAATATGTATCTTTGTATTTGCTATAAGGGAGTAGTTGCTGTTAACCCTATGACTCTCCAGATTGGCAGCATAAACATCCATTGTATGCAATATTTGTTCCTCCTGGGAATAGATAATAAAAATAGTGAATAAATAGTTGTTATCCTCTACTCTGAAAGTCTTACTTTATTTAGATACAGTCTTAGCATTTTTTATGAAAACTTAAAATACACTCATAAGCCATGATTTTTTGGTCAGCCAATCAAGTGTTATTTATTAGTGTCTGCTCAGTGCAAAGTACCTTTCTAGGAATTCTGGAAAGATAAAAAGAAAGATTCTGCCATCTCAGAGGTCATAATTTATTTTAGAGAAAGACATAAAAGGTTAATTATCAAAATAGCATCTTATAGTAGAAGAGATGTCACAAACCAAAGGAAATGGCATAGATGGTAAGTACTAAAGAAACTCAAAGGAGACAGCAGTCACTCGACTAGGGTTCTGAGAAAGTATAATATGCTAGACTTTTTCATGGCCCCCTTTATACCTGCTGGTCCCTCTGCCTGACCCACCCTTGCCACCCACTCTTTCTTGGCAAGTGATCGATGTGCCTCATAACTACTGTTTTTTCAAGTTATTTTACACCTGGCACTTGATGCCTCGAATACAAGTCAAGTATGTATCTCTCCTTCCCAACAAACTTGCCAACTTTTCTTTTGTAGAGACAGAGTCTCACTTTATCACCCTCGGTAGAGTGCCGTGGCATCCGTCACACAGCTCACAGCAACCTCCAACTCCTGGGCTTAGGTGAATCTCTTGCCTCAACCCCCGGAGTAGCTGGGACCACAGGCGCCTGCCACAATGCCGGGCTATTTTTTGTTGTAGTTTGGCCAGGGCCAGGTTTGTACCCTCCACCCTTGGTATATGGGGCCGGCGCCCTACTCACTGAGCCACATGCGCCACCTACAATACTGAATTTAAAAGGCATAGTCACTTATTCCAAATCCAGGAATCAAGTGCTGCTCTGTCTCAAAAAAAAAAAAAAGTTATATTTTACAGTGTGGCAAGAACTGGTTTTTCAGTTCTGTCTTTCCAGCTATACCCTCAGAGACATCATCAGTAAAGTAATAATGGAGGACTTGTGATACATGACTTCTTCAGGTTGAGAACTCTTTATAAACTGCTTCACATTTTGCTTTCCTGAAAAGATAATTTAACATGTTGATTGCAGAGTTTGACACACTCAAATGTATAATCACTAAACATTTAAAGAGTTTGAAAGGGCAATAAAATAATTAAAATCATTACATTGTGTTTAAATGTTATAAAATGGAATAATTCTAAAGAATTTTACTATCATTTTTGATTGGTATATTTGTTTACAAAAGCAAAGCCAAGTGTGTATGGATACAGCTATTATAAACCATAACAAGCGGCATGTACATGACATGAGCCTTTGCTTCCTTCTAAGTGGAGTGCATTGGGAGGTTGCAGGTGAAGGGAGTCAAATAGAGGGATATTGAGCAAAAGTGAATATTCTTACTTAGCTAACTTTGAAAGCCACCCTAGTGTGGTAGTTAGCACCACAGGTTCCAGAGCTAGAAAACCCATTTATGAAGTATGTGACCTTAGGCAAACTACTTTACCTTTTTTTTTTGTAGAGACAGAGTCTCACTTTATCGCCCTCAATAGAGTGCCGTGGTGTCACACAACTCACAGCAACTTCCAACTCCTGGGCTTAGGCGATTCCCTTGCCTCAGCCTCCCAAGTAGCTGGGACTACAGGCACCCACCACAATGCCCGGCTATTTTTTTGTTTTGCAGTTCGGCCGAGGTCAGGTTTGAACCCGCAGCCTTCGGTATATGGGACCAGCGCCCTACTCGCTGAGCCACAGGCACCACCCACCTTTATTTTTCTTTTTATTCTTTTTTTATTAAATCATAGCTGTGTACATTAATGCAATCATGGGGTACAATGTGCTGGTTTCATATACAATCTAAAATATTTTCATCAAACTGGTTAACATAGCCTTCATGGCATTCTCTTAGTTACTGTGTTAAGACCTTTATATTCTGCATTTAGTAGGTTTCACCTGTACCCTTCTAAGATGCACCGTAGGTGTGGTCCCACCAATTACCTACCTCCCTCCACCCATCCTTCTTCCCCCCTACCCTCCCTAGCCCCTTTCCTCATAATCTTGGGCTATAATTGAGTTATAGCCTTCACATGAAAGCTATAAATTAGCTTCATAGTAGGGCTGAGTACATTGGATACTTTTTCTTCTATTCTTGAGATACTTTGCTAAGAAGAATATGTTCCAGCTCCATCCATGTAAACATGAAAGAGATAAAGTCTCTGTCTTTCTTTAAGGTTGAATAATATTCCATGGTATACATGTACCACAATTTATTAATCCATTCGTGGGTTGATGGGCATTTGGGCTTCTTCCATGACTTAGCAATTTTGAATTGGGCTGTAATAAACATTCTGGTACAGATGTCTTTGTTATAATGTGACTTTTGGTCTTCTGGATATATACCTAGCAGAGGAATGATAGGATCCAATAGCAGGTCTATTTTTAGATCTCTAAGTATTCTCCAAACATCTTTCCAAAAAGAACGTATTAGTTTGCATTCCCACCATCAATGTAGAAGTGTTCCCTTTTCTCAAAATCCACGCCAACATCTCTGGTTTTGGGATTTTGTGATGTGGGCTAATCTTACTGGAGTTAGATGATATCTCAGAGTAGTTTGGATTTGCATTTCTCTGATGATTAAGAATGACGAGCATTTTTTCATGTGTCTATTGGTCATGTGCCTGTCTTCTTCAGAGAAGTTTCTCTTCTAGTCCCTTGCCCACTCTGAGATGGGATCACTTGTTCTTTTCTTGCTAATACGTTTGAGTTCTCTGTGGATTCTGGATATTAAACCTTTGTTGGAGGCATAACCTGCAAATATTTTCTCCCATTCTGAGGGCTGTCTGCTTGCTTTACTTACTGTGTTCTTGGCTGTGCAGAAGCTTTTTAGTTTGATCAGGCCCCAGTAGTATATTTTTGATGCTGCTTCATTTACCTCAGAAGGAGTCCTCCTCATAAAATATTTGCCCAGGCTGATTTCTTCAAGAGTTTTCCCTGTACTTTCTTCTAGTATTTTTATAGTTTCGACTTATAGTCTTAAGTTTAAATCTTTAATCCAGTGAAAGTCTATCTTAGTTAATGGTGAAAGGTGTGGGTCCAGTTTCAGTTTTCTACAGGACATCAGCCAGTTCACCCAGCACCAGCTGTTAAATAGGGAATCTTTTCCCACTGAATGCTTTTAATTGGCTTGTCAAAGATCAAATAAGGTAAGTAGCTGGGTTCATCTCTTGGTTCTCTATTCTGTTCCATACATCTACCTCTCTATTTTTGTGCCAGTACCACGCTGTTTTGATCACTATCAATTTACAGTATAGTCTGAGGGCTGGTAGCATGATTCCTCCAGCTTTTTCTGAGTAATGTCTTGGCCATTCGAGGTTTTTTCTGATTCCATATAAAACAAAGCATTATTTTTTCGAGATTTTGAAAGTATAACAATGGAGCTTTAATAGGGATTGCATTGAAATTGTACATTGCTTTGAGTAGTATGGACATTTTAACAATGTTGATTCTTCCCAGCCATGAGCATGGTATATTTTCCATTTGTTAACATCTTCAGCTACTTTTTTTCTTAGAGTGTCATAGTTCTCTTTATAGAGATCTTTCATGTCCTTTGTTAGGTAAACTCCCAAATATTTCATCTTCTTTGGCACTACTGTGAACGGAATAGAGTCCCTGACTGTTTTTTCAGCTTGGCTATTGTTGGTATATATAAAGACTACAGATTTATGAGTGTTTATTTTGTACCCTGAGACACTGCTGTATTCCTTGATCATTTCTAAGAATTTTGCAGTAGAATCCTTGGT
>CAUYON010079528.1:0-15508 GCA_963573935.1 Arctocebus calabarensis
ATCTCTAATCTCATGAATCAGAAATGGTAAAGATGAAATAACAACAAACTCCTCAGATATTCAAAAAATCCTGGCTTGGCACCTGTGACTCAATGGGCCAAGGTGCCAGCCATGTACACCTGAGCTGGCAAGTTCGAATCCCGCCCAGCCCCGCCACACAACACTGCCAGCTGCAACCAAAAAAAAAAAAAAAAAAAAAAAAAGCATCAGCCATTGTGGCGGGTACATTCAGTCCCAGCTACTTGGGATGCAGAGGTAAAAGACTCACTTGAGCCCAGGAATTGGAAGTTGCTTTGATGTGTGATGCCATGGCACTCTATCCAGGGTGACAGCTTGAGGCTCAGTCTCAAAAAAAAAAAAAAAAAAGGGCGGCTCCTGTGGTTCAATGGAGTAGGGCACCGGTCCCATATGCCAGAGGTGGGGGGTTCGAACCCAGCCCCAGCTAAAAAAAAAACAAAACAAAATAAACTATTTACAAAAATCCTTAATGATTATTACAAAAACTTTATTCTCAGAAATATGAAAATATGAACGAAATTGACCAATATTTGGAAGCACACCACTTTTCATGATTTATCCAGAATGAAGTGGAAATGTTGAAAAGTCCTATATCAAGTTCTGAGATCGCATCAACTATACAAAATATTCCTAAAATGAAGACCCCTGGACCATATGGCTTCACATCAGAATTCTACCAAACCTTAAAGAGGAACTAATACCTATATTACTCAACCTTTTCCAACATATACAAAAATAAGGAATATGACCCAACACATTCTAGGAAGCAAACATCACCTTGATCCCCAAACCAGCAATGCTCCTTAACATCCTAATGGAAGTTTTAGCCATTGCAATGAGGGAATAAAAGGCAATGAATTGTATCCACATAGGATCAGAAGAGATCAAACTTTCACTCTTTGGAGATGATAAGATTGTATATCTGAAAAATACCAGGGATTCTACTACAAAACTCTTACAAGTGATCAAGGAATACAGCAGTGTCTCGGGTTACAAAATCAACACTCACAAATCTGTAGTCTTGACATATATCAACAATAGCCAAGCTGAAATAACAGTCAAAGACTATTCCATTTACAGCAGTGCCAAAGAAGATGAAATGTTTAAGAGTTTATCTGACAACAAAGGATGTGAAAGATCTCTATAAGGAGAACTATGAAACTCTAAGGAAAGAAATAGCTGATGATGTTAACAAATGGAAAAACATACCACGCTCATGGCTGGGAAGAATCAACATTGTCAAAATGTCTATACTACCCAAAGAAAAATAACATTTTAATGCGATGCTGATTAAAGTTCTATTGTCATATTTTAAAGATCTTGATAAAATAATACATTGTTTTGCATGGAATCAGAAAAAAACTCAAATAGCCAAGACGTTACTCAGAAATAAAAACAAAGCAGGAGTTATGTTTCCAGACATCAGACTATAGTATAAATCGATAGTGATTGATAGTGATCAATACAGCATGATACTGGCACAAAAACAGAGAGGTAAATGTATTGAACAGAATATAGAACCAAGAGATGAACCCAGCTACTTACTGTTATTTGATCTTTGACAAACCAATTAAAAACATTCATTGGGGAAGGATTCCCTATTTAACAAATGGTGCTGGGTGAACTGGCTGGTGACCTATAGAAGACTAAAACTGGACCCACACCTTTCACCATTAACTAAGACAGACTCTCACTGGATTAAAGATTTTAAACTAAAATATGAAAGTATAAAAATACTAGAAGAAACTTCAGGGAAAACTCTTGAAGGAATTGGCCCGGGAGATTTTTTTACGAGGAGAACTCCCCAGGCAATTGAAACAATATCAAAAATATTCTACTTTGACCTGATCAAACTAAAAAGCTTCTGAACTCTTAAGAACACAGTAAGTATAGCAAGCAGACAGCGCTCGAATGGGAGAAAATATTTTCAGGTTATAACTCCAACAAAGGTTTAATAACCAGAATACACAGAGAATTTAAACGCATTAGCAACAATAAAGAAGTGTCCCCATCTAAGGGTGGGCAAAGGACTTGGTAACCTTCTCTATAGAAGATAGGTGCACGGCCTACAGACACATGAGAAAATGCTCACCATCTTTAATCATCAGAGAAATGGAAATCAAAACTACTTTGAGATATCATCTAACTCCAGCAATATTACCACACATAACAAAATCCCAAAACCAGAGATGCTGGCGTGGATGTGGAGAAAAGGGAACACTTCTACATTGCTGGTGGGAATGCAAACTAATACATTCCTTTCGGAAGGAAGTTTGGAGAATACTTAGAGACCTACCATTCTATCCAATAATTCCTTTACTAGGTATATATCCAGAAGACCAAAAATCACATCCTAACAAAGATATCTATACCCGAATGTTTATTGTAGTCCAATTCATAATTGCTAAGTCGTGGAAGAATCCCAAGTACCTATGGACCCACGAATGTATTAGCAAATTGTGGTACATGTATACCATGGAATATTATGCAGCCTTAAAGAACAATGGAGACTTTACTTCTTTCATGTTTACATGGATGGAGCTGGAACATATTCTTCTTAGCAAAGTATCTCATGAATGTAAGAAATAGTATGCAATGTACTCAGCCCTACTATGAAACTAATTTATAGCTTTCATCTAAAGGCTAAAACCTAATTATAGCACAAGAATATGGGGGAAAGTGTAGGGGAGGATAGGCAAGGCAGGAGGATGGGTGGAGGGAGTGTGATTGGTGGGCCACACGTACAGTGCATCTTAGAAGGGTACAGGTGAAACTTACTAAATGCAGAATATAATTGTCTTCATAGAGTGATAAAGAAAATGCCATGAAAGCTATGTGCAACAGTTTGATGAAAATATTTGATTGTATTTGAAGTCAGGAACGTGTGCCCCATGATTGCACTAATGTACACAGGTATGATTTTATAAAAATAAAAAATAAATAAGTAAAAGCCTGGACAAATTTTCTGTGATATTATGCTCTTCCCCTAGCTTCTTTGATCTGCATTTATTTTGTGTTCTTTGAAATCATTACCTGTTCCTTTCTTCTTTCACTCTGTTGATCTACCTCTTCATCCTCAAGGCAGCATCCTCAACTTCATGACTTGGGAAATGTTTCCCACTCAAAGTGATCAAATTTTGCCCTTGTCATGGCATGACTGTCTTCTATGGGGAGGGCTCTACCCTCGTGACCTCAAATTCCTCCCCATCCTCTGTCCTGACTTGACTTCTGCCAGGCACAACTGATGCCGGTTCACCTGGGTCATTTAGGAGAAAGCCTAGGACTGTTGAGACACAACCCTCTCCACCTCCCGGGATACAACCCACATCTGTCCTCCACATTCTCTCCAAGTCAACACTGGCAAGTTCCACCAAGAAAACTGCTGATGTCAGCAGCTACTGAGTAAATCATGGCCTACTGGAGACAACAGGAGGCAAATGTAGCAGGAATTATATGTTTGTGCCCACCAGAAATGATATGCTATTCTTTACTCTTTCTGATAAGTTAAATGGTTGCTATACTTTACTAATTTTTCGTGAAAATACATTACTAATGAGTCCATCTATATATTTTCAGTAGCTTATATTTTATGCTTACATTTCACATCAAAATGAATGTAGCAAGGAATCAAGCAATTTCCATCTTTGTAGTGAACACGTGGAGAAACTAGTCCTAAAATCTGGATTTGTGATATTCATATTGTGAATGAACAGAGTGATTTCTGTGCTTATAGAGACAGAAGCATATGACACCCTTTGTTGCCCTCCTTTGTGCATCCTCTCTAATTCTATAGAATTACACGTCTGCACATCTGTAGGAAGCTGGCTTCTAAGTGAGCTCAGCTCAGTGAGTGCATTTACTGACCCCTGTGCATAAAGCCTGTGCCAGTTCCACTGAGCATCGGAGGAAGGTTGGCCCAATTCTCACAAAAAGGAGCTGAGTGTTGTCTGCTCTGAAGGGAGCTTAGGGGCTTGGTGTGTAGGAAATCAGTAGCACACACCACAGGCTCCCCTGATGATGAGAAAGAGGTTGAGCTAGAATGGGGGCAGGCCTGGGTTACACATCCCTTGTAGGTTAAGGTCAAATCTAACTGGACAATGTCCTACAGAGAGGGTCCTGGCCACCAGTGTCCAATGGAATTGTCAGTATGGGTCCTGCCCTGTTTTTTGTTTCACAGTCGGTATTCAGTTTATAGCACCTAGAAGCAAAGCAAAGTAGTGATATCCTGGAAACCCATAAAGAGTGTCTGCTTGGGAAGTGGATCTCTAAATTGTTCAAGATTGTGCTGAGAATTTGTGGCTGTGGAGACTCCATGGATGAGTAAGATTATAGTATAACATCAGAAGACGTAATTGAGTGCATTTTTCTCAAGTAATGTATTTTAGGACCTAAACATTCTCCAAGTATCCCAAATCAAGGCAGTGTATAACAAATGACAAAGGAAACCATAACCTCTCTTGATGTCACCTGATTGGGAGGTCTTTAAGGGAATATATATGATGGAAAAATCACTGTATCTCTAGGGCCAAGGAATAGCATGGATTGCATGGTAGGTTGACCTAAGAGAAAGCAAACTGGACCTCATACTGGGGGTACACTATTCCATATGAAGGGGCAGAGATGGCAGAGCTCTAAAAGATCTACTCAGAATCATTCCCTTTTCAACAGAGTATCTGGTGAATGTGGACCCAGTGACCTCAAGGCTTGACAGACATCTCAACAAAAATATCATCCATGGCATAGCAGTAGGATGGTGTAAGATGTCAGAGACACATGTTCAACAGTGGTAGACCAATTCTGCTTTATCCTATTTGATATGAATGTTCAGGGTTCATGAGATCACAGTTATACCCTCAAGTGAGGGGGTAAACCTGCTGGACTACAGAAGTTTGGGATACAGGGTGTTTCCCTGTCTCAGAATCATAAGACCTGAGTGGGAAGTAAATGATTTGAGCAGGAGGCTAAGGGGGTCCCTTTGTCCTGCCTGCATGTCCCTCTTATATCAGCCTCACCCTGAGGTCTCTGAATATGGCAGTGTGGAACCTCATCATCCCAGACTCAGGACCTTGATCTTTCCTTGTTGTCAGGGAAACAAAAAATCAGGGTGACAGTGCCAGGTCAGGTCAGTTCACACAGCTCTATGAAGCAATTTTCATAGACCTTATCTTGATCTTGTTCTGTGCAGTATGGGGAAGATGTGACCGAACATCTAAAAGCTGCCATCGGGTTGACATATCCTCCCAACATAGACAATCATGTCTGTGACAAGAGGTAAAGAGAGCAGAAGGTGTATAATGAAATTCTTTAGTAATAACTGTGAAATATAATGCTTAGGGATGGTAAATAAAAATCCAAAGAAACCCTCATATAGGGAGGACATAGGTGGCAGGGAAATCTCAGATGAAGTAGGTGTAATGAGGAACACTCAGCTGCCCTCTTGAGAGAACAGGAATCAACACAAAACTAAAACGCAGCCAGACTCAAGACAGGACAGAAGCAGATGGAAGTCTAGGTGTTTGCCCCTTAATATTATAAACTCAGTTTTGTTCTGTATTGTTACAGACTGGAAGGTGTGAAGGAAGAAGCAGAGAGGAATGATGTGAGAGATGCACATTGGACATTACAGAGTTTCACAGTATTCAGTTCAGGAAACATCCTAAGACCTGTTTTTATGGTAATGAAATGCTCAGGTGACTACTTAATGACCTCAAAGAAATTAAACAGGTGAGGAAATATCCACTGAGATGTTTTCCCATGTGCATGAGGAGGAACATAGGAAACAGGCAGAGCTTTTCTTGGATAGAGCTGGATGGTGGCAGAAGACAAGGCTGCACCACTCTTCACCATGCCCTCCCTGGGGTATCCTGATCAATATTGACCTTCACACTGGACCACATGCCTTGTGTATCAGCATAGGCCAGACAACTGGAAGTCAGGAGTTCCTCAGGTTCCCTGACACCCACACCTTCTAATTCTGTTATGGCAACCCCAGGTTGTTACCTGAGGCTGGTTTCTGCCTACTTCACTCTACATAGAATGTGAGCTGGTGGTAGCACCTTAGCTCTGAGCTCTGTAAATTTGGGACAAATTTTGTTGCACAGTGAAGAGGCTCTTCATCACATTGCCCCAAATAGTAAGTTAAAATTGACATGTCTATCATCCCACAGTCCTGGTGAAACCTATCCAATTTCCCTTGTTTTTCACCCATACTGTGTTTGGGTTTCCTCTTCCCAGTCCCAGGTGGTGCCTCCTTTTCACATCCTCCATCATGGCAGGACCTGCACTCTCTGTGTGCAGGCAGAGGGCAGAGGTCACCACCGGGGACCACATCAAGGTGCTGCAGGCCCAGCTGGTCAAGAGAAGGCAGCAGGTGCTGGACTTGAGAGAGTGACTGGCCATCTTGGAGTCCACTACCTTCTCCCTGGCTAACAAGCTACAGTGACACAATAAGTCCTGTGCAGTCACAGTCCTCAGTGTGAGGGACCCTGTGTCTTCTGTCTGAACAAGTGGACACTCAGTGGACTTCATTAATCCCTTCCCCTTATCTAATTTCATCCTGAATATTTTGCTGGAAAGGGACAAGTATGTGTTTGAACTTCATTTTCCCTGAGGATGGAAACACTGAGGCACAAAGATTTCATCCTGGTTCCATGTGAGGAGCGGGAGGGGACTCAGGTCATAGTCTGAGTTGTTTGTTCCCACAGCAGTATAGGACAGACCTGTATTTTGAGGCACAGGCTGAACTGGTGTGTGGAGGGTCCTATCTGTACTGTGTCCTATCCCACAGTCATGTAGCCTCTCTGGGGTTCTGAATTTATAAGACTGTCGGACTTCCATTCAATTCAAGCTTCTGTCGAGAACCAGTAGGAAAGTGCTGTGCTGTGTCCCCAGAGGAAGGTGGTGACAGGACACAGCCCTAGCTCTAAAGGACCTTCCAGAGGAGTGTGCTCCTAACATGTTGTGGATCCTGAGTGACCTCATAGAGAAGGCCGATCCTCTGAGAGGTATCCTGTCTCCTGGAACACTGGTTCTTGTGTGAGTCATTTCAAACATGCTTGGCATGTACATGGTGCTTCTGGGCATGTCAGAGAAACTTTCCCACCACTGTGTATCCCTTGAACTGTTGAACCTTCAGGAAACCGAGACACCCAGTAGGTTTAGGTGGCCCTTGAAGGTCTAAGCTAGAAGACATGATAGCCAAGTGAGAATAGGGCCAAGGAGGAAACCAGCAAACCGGTGACTCAGCAGTAGGCAGAGGGACACTTCCCCTGGTCCTTCTGGCCACTGCCACCATTTGTCCTGATGGGAAAGAGAAGCTGTAGAGACTGAGACTTCTTGAATTGGGTCACGTGCACAGCAGCAGGGTCAGGAGTCTTTTCTTTCAAGGCTTAAATTCCATCATTTTCCTACAAATTATTTTCCAATAAAGCACTGGGGATGTCTTTAAATGACAAGCACTGAATGAGAAAAGCAAAAATTACAAAGGGAAGGGAAGGGTTTATGGAAAAACAAACTGGGCTTTATCATCATCCATCCTTGTCATCGTTATATGTGGATATAAAACGATTGTGAAGTGGAAGGAGAAGATGTAACAGTGCTGAACCTGGGTGAAGTCATGGGGTAGAGAGGAGGGACCCTGG
The DNA here is from genome assembly GCA_963573935.1 of Arctocebus calabarensis. Classification (NCBI taxonomy): domain Eukaryota; kingdom Metazoa; phylum Chordata; class Mammalia; order Primates; family Lorisidae; genus Arctocebus; species Arctocebus calabarensis. Next base: position 7,659 of record CAUYON010079528.1, read on the forward strand.
CAATGTCTCTGGCTCCAGTAAAAAATTTTTTGGCTCCCCTGTGCCTCAGTTTCCCTCTGTTCACACAGTGGTTTCCTACTATTAATTTTTTGGTTGTAATGAGCACATGAGTGAATGCTTGTGAAGTTGTCACAGCAGGGCTGCCAGGAGTACACAATCTGACTGCACAGTCTGTCACTACTCATTTAACTCAGGCCTCCCCAGAGCCACTAGACAATGGAATCTGTTTGGAATTTTTCAACCAGATCCATGTAGTCTAATGACTTAAAGTTTTATATGAGTGTATCCAGGTAAGTGTATCATCTGTGTGATATTTGTGTGCCCTCTACATTCCTAGCAGAAGTGAGATCTGGTTGTCCTCAGGGTCTTTCCAGGATGCAAGAATCACTTCTCATACCCCAGACCTGCGTTTATATCACAGGCCGCTCAGCATGGTCCAGTGGCCCCTAATTCAGCATCAGGCCTTAGGGAATGTCAATTCTGACTCTCCTAAATCCCAACTCAAGATTTCTAGGTATATTTGTAGACGTTGTGTGCCTTTGATCTTCCCATTCCTCATAGTTCATAGGGGTTGTCCATGGGATTGTGAATTGGGGAAAGAAAGTTGTATAAATTCCCCCACAGAATCTGGTATTGCGGAGACATTTGTCCTCGAGATGGACCCTGTGTCCTCCCCAGTAGTGGTGACCATAGCAGCATGTCAGTCTCTCACTGAGGCAGGTGATTCTGTCTTTCCTCAGAATGTAAAGGATTCAAGGAAATCCGGGAAGCTGTGCTTGGAGAGAAGGTAGATGTGGAAGAGGAAAAGCTGGAGGAGGACTCAGCTCTCACTGCCCAGCTCAGGTAAGGGATCAAGGAGGAGGCAAGAGGGAAGGTGTGAGAGTCCCTGAAGTGGGTGTCTCAGCTAGGACAGCTCAGAGCTCCCCTGTGTAGAGGTAGGGCAGGATGTACATAGGAGGCACGTTGTGAACAGACAGTAGAAAAATAAGTGAGGAAATCAATCAGCCTAAAATTGTAGCTCAGAGACATGGTTTCTCTTTTCAAATAATGATTATGAAAGCAAAATTTACAGAACAAATAATTAACCAAATGGTAGTGCACAACTCAGCAGTACTTAGTGTAGTCAAAATGTGCATCTAGAGGATGGAGACACTCCAAGCCCAGACTTCACTCTGTGCATTGTATCTACATTACAAAATTGCACTCGTAGAGTTTCCAGTTATACAATTAAATCTTACAAATGTTGTCTATTCACCATCCCCTTTACTCTGAGCTGCAGTCACCTCTGGACTGAACATGGCTTCTGATTGTTTTCCATGGAGAATATTGACTCCTTGGCCTTGTCACTGGTGTTCTTTCATGCTAGGAATCAGCCCCAACTGGGCCTGACCACACATCTCCGTGAGGCTAAGTGTCCAATCCAACCATGAAGGGAACATCCAAGACTCTAATGGGAGCATTCTCTGACCCTGAGGGACTTCCTCACACATTCTTCTCCTTCTTTATCACAACAGGTTCCCAGATTTGTGCCAGGATTGCGTTTGGAAGGTTTTCTGGGATATTTTCAAAGAAATCTCTACCAGAGCTCATACCATACATTGTTCATGGGACCATTTGAAATTTCCTTTTGCTCTTTTCACAGGGAAGCTCAAAATGTCATTGATCATTAGGCCCGAGAGCTGACCCAGCTGAGGCAGAAATTAGAAAAAGAAAAAGAGGTATCCTTCCTAATGAAAACCCTCCTCTCTGACGATGGCCCTGAGAACAGCCATGGGCAGGGCCTCCAGTATCTCCTAGATGCAGGGCGTAGGCTGGCAGAACGCATTGCCAGCTTGTTCAGTCCAGGTAAGGGGGCCACAGGCCCACATCACTTTGAGCTGATGTAAAGTGCCTGGAGGACAAGGCACTCCTCTCCCCAAGTGGCTCTTTAACCAGTGGCCCAGGTTTGTAGATCACATTTGGGGTCACGACACGATCAGGGTTGGTCTGTGGGAAGAGAGGACAGAAAACTTTAGGGTGAGCTCCTTGTGTCTTTTTTTTTTTATTTCTAGTTTTGCCCGGGGCCAGGCTTGGACCTGCCACCCCCAATGTATGTAGCTAATGTCCTACTTTTTTAGCCACAGACGTCACTAAGCTCCTAGTGTCCTCACCCCTCATGCACCAAAGGCCTATGTGTGAGGCCTCGATTCTCTGTCAGAGTCAGAGTAGACGAGGAAGGTGTTACAAGGTCAGATTTGTAGGGGACAAAATAGCCTCTACACTGGCCTAGGAATGACAGGTTCTATGCTCTAGCCTGAGTGCTGACTTTATAGCCTCTGAGGATGTGCTGCGTGTAGTTTGCTTAATTTTAGAGTCCTTACTTGTGAAAATGACTCATACATAGCAGGAACCACAATATGTGGGAACAGAATATCCATAAATGCACCTCAGTGAAGAAAAGACCCCCAGTTGGGGTGTATATAGGGATCTCATGAAGTAGCATCCAGTGCTGGGAACTTTGCCTTAACCTGGTACCTCTCCATAAAGGGAATTCCCAAGCTACAGTCTCAGGAAGTTGGTTCCTTTCTCATGACTGAGGAGTTAATAGTGATGAGTTATTTTTGAGATATGATAATTTAAACCTAATATTTTGGTCTATGATTCATAGAAATATAGATATAACCATAGATACACACACACATTTTTGAGACAAGGTCTTATTCTGTCACCTGGGAAGACTCTTCTGGCATCATAGTTCACATTAACCTCACATCAATATTTTGAGTTCAACCATTTTCTGTTTTTGTTGTTGTTGTTTTTAGATACAGGGTCTCAGTCTTGCTCTGGCTGGTCTCAGACTCTTGAGCTCAAGAAAAACACTTACCTTGGCCTCCCAAAGATCTGGGATTACATGCATGAATCACCACACCCAGCCAGATCTATGATTCACTTGACTTCAGTTGTAGGAAAAGTGTCAATTTATGTCTAAGCTTGAATGAGAAAGTTCACTTGTTTCAGCATCATTTGTTCAAAAGATGATATTTTCGTCATTGGGTAACCTTTGTGCCTTTACCAAAATTGAGTTTACTCTATCTGTGTGGGTTTGCTTCTAGGCCCTCCGTTCCATTGATTCAATGGTCTCTGTGTCACTGGTCCTACCCTGTCACATGGCAAATCTGAAATTGGGTGCAATCAGTTTTTTGCCATTTTCTCCTTCCATATTTTCTTCTCTAAATCCTTTTACTGTGTGTATAACTTTCAAAATCAGTGTGTTCATGTCTTTGATAAGACTTCTCAGGATTAGTCAGAGTCTCTAGATCCAATTAGAAAACACTAACCTCTTGTCAAAGTACAGTCCCTCATCCACCCACATGTGTATGTCACATGGACATAGATTGTTTTTGAGTTCCTTCAGCACAGTTTTGTACTTTTCTCAAGTGTTCTTATAAATATTTTACCAGGTCTTATTCAAGAATTCAAGAATATCATTTCTGTGGTCATTTAAATGGTACTTTATGTTAATTTCAAATCCCAGTTATTGTTTGTTGATATCTAAGTAATCAATTGATTGTGTGTCTTAACTCTGCATCCTGCAACCTGTATCCATGCAAATGGCTGGTTCTTTCCAGAAGTTGTTTTCTGTTGCTCTCTTTGTGGATTCTTCAGGATTTTTTTTTTTACAGAGATGTTACTTTTCCTTCCCTTTCCTTGTCTTTTGAAAGTATCCAGAGTTTACAGTATGATGCTCAATAGCAGTGGTATTCCTTCCTTTCTGTGTTCCTGAGCTTTGGGGGACAGCATGAAGATTCTCACCAGTGAGCCTGGGATAGTTACAGATGTTAGTTGATACCTGTATTGTGTTGAGGAAGTTCCTTGTATTTGTACTTTGTGGTGATTTTTTACTGTGAGGAAGTATTGGATTTTGTCAAATGTTGTTTCTGTTTGTATGGATATGAGGATAAGTTTTCCTTTTGTAGTAAGTTCATGTGGTAGATTCTTTGAATTTTTCATGTTGAACCATCGTTGCCTACCCGGTTTGTGGGATGCAATTGATTGTGATGTGAAATTCTTTTTGTACATAGTTGGATTCCTTTTGGTAAGATTTTAGTGAAGATTTTGGCTCCTATGTACCGGACTTGAATGTTCCATTTTTGTATCTTTTCTAGTCTTGGGATCGGTGTAATGCTCTTCTGATAATATGAACTGGGAAGTCTTCCTTTTTTTTTTTTTTTTCCTATCCTTTCACGCCTAAAGATCTACCCTAATATTTCCCATGTCATTTCTCATGATAGCAGTTTGTGTCTCCTCTCCTTCTTACTTTGTATGTAAAATGGTGGTTTATGAATTGTACTGAAATCTTAAGGAATCAACATCTGGTTTTGTAATATTCTGCACCAATTTCCTTGATTTTAATATGACTGATTATGTTCTATTTTTTAATGATTTTCTATTGACTACTTTCTATTTGATTGCTCTTACTTTTTAGTGTCCTATAGAGGAAGCCTAAATAATCAATTTGAGATTTTTTTTTTTCAATTATAAGACATGCATCCACTGTCATACATTTCCCTCTAAGCACGGCTTTTGCTGTTTTCCATGATTTTTGATGAGTTGTATTTTCATTTTTATTTTGTTCAAATAGTTTAAAATTGATCCTACAATTTCCTCATTGACGCAGTGGAAGTATGTTGTCTAATCTACAAGTATTTGTGTATTTCTCAGCTATATTTCTCTTTCTGATTCCTAGTATTATTCCACTGTAGTCCAAGGGCACATTTTCTTTCTTTGTTTTGTGATTTAAATAAAATTTATTTTTAAAAGTTATTTTTTATTTGTTTTCTGAAATGCCATGGTTATAGAAGTATGTGAAGAGGCAATACATCTCATTTTCCTTAACCATGCTTTTTTTTACCTTCTGCATAAAAAAGGTAAAAAAATTTGTTAATCTCATAGATAATGGCATAAAACAGAGTTTGGCAAACTTTTCCTCCAAAGGGTCAGGTAATAAATACTTTAAGTTTTATAGACCACATATGTTCTCTGTCACTTGTTTTTCCTAACCCTTTAGAAATTTAAAATTTATTTTTGTTTTGCACCATACAAAACCAGACTGGACCAAATAGTAGTTTGCCAGCCCCTGGTATAAAATATCTATTTTGTCTTGTGAGAGAAATTGTTCTACTTAGACTTCTAAAAAGTCTGCTGCCTGAAGCAGAGCAGAGCCTTATTTACAATTTAATGTGGCTTTTGACAAGAGTAGAAATGGAGAGTTTCTACTCATTTTTCACTTTACCAAGCAGTTTTACATTTACTTATTCCATAAATTTGTTCAGTGCCTACTATGTACACTCAAATAGCTTTATGTTATCAGAGATTCCCAGTGTTTCTTCCTTAAAGGGGCAATTCCTCCAGCTTCCCTAACCAAGGAATTATTATTAATACTCATGTTTTAGGGAAAATCAGTACTAAAATCTCTACTAGCACTCAAGAGAATTCATGACTATAAAAAAAAATGAATTTAGTTAACAATGATTTTCTTGCAGTGACAATGATATCCAACAGTGACACATCCTTAAATAGCCTCAATGAGGAAAAATATGTAACTATCTCTATTTTAAGTTACTTCTTTTCCTCCCATAGGCTAAAATGTTTTTTAAAAAATCATTCTCAGATCCAGGACAGCCTTGATTAATTTCTTCACATTTTTCTACTTTGCTGCCATATAACATAAAATCTGGGAGCCAAGGAAGGCTCTTCATTAGCTATTTCAACCATAAAACAATGCTACATTAAGAGTGAATACTGCCTCCAACACATGAACACTCCAACATTTCATCTGAGGGAAGGAGTGATCATTTTTCCACTCCTTCGGGATGAAAACTGAGAATGTTAGCTTTCTGAATCCTTTTGCTATTTACTGAAGGTGAGGGAAGACTTTATAAAGTGTCCAAAGGAGCATAGGACTGTAGTATTAAAATATAAAGGTTGCCCCCATTCCAGATCTTTGGTATAGACATCAACTGTAATAATCTGACTGCCCACATCAGCAAAACATGGCATATTTTGTAATTAAAAGTGACTGTGATTTTCCTTTTGACCATGCAAACAAAAGGGGAAGTGCCTTGGGAAACCACTTTGCAATGTTCTCTCATTTTTCTTAAATATACATGTGCACAACTGGTTGCTGTGTGATGAAGTTCATGGATGAGGGAAATAAGACTAGACCAAGGTTATCACTTTTGTTGCCCTCTCTGTGTCCTTTTCTTTTCCTTTTCCTTGCACTCCTTTTTGGCCACTTTGTTTCTTTCCCTCTGAAGCTTGTCCTGTTCCTTCTTCCTTTGGGACTCATCCTGAAGTGAGTCTCCCTCCAGTTTTTGGGCATTGGGGACATCTTCCACATGGTGTTTTGGAAAAGAGATCTGTCAAAACCAATGTTCATTGTGGTGGCACCTGAATCATCCTTCTCATCTGTCACATCAGAATACTAGGCCAGGAGGGCAGCTTTTCTCTGCTTCTCTTCTTCTGACAACATCCTGGGTTTCACCAGGATCAGTGTCTGCTTCTCAATTAGAGTTGCGATGGCCTGTACTTCATCTTTTTTTTTCACTTTGGTGAGAATATTCTGAGTCTCTGACCATCCTTCCACAATCTCCTTGCAGACATTAAGGAGGGAATCTTCTTCCAGGAAAGCAGAGACGATACCCTACACAGCATCCAGCTTTTCTTCTTCCTCCTCTTCCTGCAGGACACCCAGGATGTAGGTGCCTATTATAAACAGATTGGTCCACTCCCAGCGCCTCCAACCATCCATCTAGCCATAAACCAAAGCCACCGCTCCCGCCATCGCCTTTGCCAGAGGTGGCCGCGGGCACTTCGCTGGACGCTGCCATCTTGGGGTCAGGGTCCCCTACACAAGGGCATATTTTCTATGTTTTCTGATTTTAATTTCTTTAGATACATTTCATCTCCACGAATGATGTCTGTCTGGTGAATGTTTCACCTTAGCTTTGAAAGAATATTAGTTGTTGATTCAAGGGTTCTATACAAGAAATTTAGATCTAGCTGATTGAGGATGCTGTTCAGTTCAACTACATACTTACAGATTTTCTACTTGCTTGGTCTGTCAAAGACTGAGGGAGTGGGGTTGAATTCTCCAACTGTCATAGCAGACTCTTTCACTACCTGCAGTTCTGCTCTTACCAAAAGTACATTGTCATATTTTTATAAAGGGAACACACACACATTAACTCTCATGTCTATTAGAGAATTAAATTCCTTCCATTATGTAAGAGCCCAAATTATGTCTGATCATTGTTTTATTGATATGAAATCTGCTGTGTCTGAAATTATTGCTGCTCTAACATGCTTTCCATTGGTGCTTATATGGTATACCTTTGTTCATACTTTTGCTTTTAATGAACCTTTGGTATACCTTTTGAAATGGGTATCTTGAAGAGAAATTAGAGCATGAGTAATTCATCAGTCTTTTTTTGAAGTGGTATGTTTGGACCATTCAATTAAATTTTTAATATATAAATTGGTTAATATTAACTATGTTTAAAACTTTTTAAAATCCGTCACTCTTTTTCTAGTTTTCTTTTTTTGGTTTGTTTTCCACTCTCAACTCCAGTTCTCCCATTTATGTCTATCCCTCATGAAATGAGAATTTCTTGTGACTATCTATTCCCTCCTCTGCTGGCATCTGAGTTAAATATTTATTTAATTACATACTTATGGGTAGTAGTCACCCCTGACATTGCGATATTGATTTATATCTAATCTGAGTTCATTTTCACATTACGCTATGTCACCTCAAGGGTAGAACAGACTGTATTTATAATGGAGTATTCTGAATTCTTCTCTCTTATCCA
>CAUYON010079529.1:0-11374 GCA_963573935.1 Arctocebus calabarensis
TTTATTTATTTATTTTGAGATAGAGCCTCAAGCTGTCGCCCTGGATAGAGTGCTATGGCGTCACAGCTCACAGCAACCTCCAACTCCTGGGCTCAAGTGAGTCTCCTGCCTCTGCCTCCCAAGTAGCTGGGACTACAGGCATCCACCACAACACCCGGCTATTTCTTGGTTGCAGCCGTCATTGTTGTTTTTTGGTGGGCCCAGGCTGGATTCGAACCCACCAGCTAAGGTGTACATGGCTGGCGCCTTAGTCACTTGAGCCACAGGCACTGAACCTGCCTTAATATTCTTTACCCACTTTTTTATTAGATTGTTAATCTTTTTCTTATTAATTTGTGTTAAATTCTTCATATATTCTGGATACAAATCCTTTTTGCTTATCTGCATTGCAAGTGTCTTTCTTCAATACATGGCTTATCTTTTAATTTTGTATCTAATGTTTTCTTCTCAAGACATGATTTTAATTTTAATGAGGTTAGATTGACCAGTTCTTTTCTTTATAGTTTGTGTTATTTATTTATTTTTTAGAGACAGAGTCTCACTTTATCACCCTGGGTAGAGTGCTGCGGCGTCACAGCTCACAGCAACCTCCAACTTCTGGGCTTAGGCGGATTCTCTTGCCTCAGCCTCCTGAATAACTGGGACTACAGGCACCCACCACAACGCCTGGCTATTATTTGTTGCATTTGAGTGGGGCTGGGTTCGAACTCACCACCCTCGGTATATGGGGCCAACGCCCTACCCACTGAACCACAGGCGCCGCTCTATGATTTGTGCTTTTGATTCTAATTTCTTTCCTACTGAGGCCATAAAGTTTTTCTTCTATATGTTATTCTCAAAGTTGAAAAGTATTTCTTTTTACAATTAAGACTTACCTTTTAGGCATAATGTGAAGCAGGAATTTAGCATATTTTTTTTTCCTTGGAGATAATCAAGGAACTGTCCTAAGATACATTTCCATGTATGCATCCATCTATTTCAGGGCTTGCTAGTATGTTTCATTAGTCTATTTTTGTATACTTCCAACAGTATAGAATTTTACAGTGACTCAGTGTAAGGTATTTATGTCTCTTCATCTGGTTCATCTTTTCAAATTGTTTTAGCAAGCCATTCTTCATTAGACATCTTTTTGAGATTTTTTTGGCTGATTTCATGTAACATTTAATTTCATGTTAAATAAATGGAACAACTGATAGTGACATCTTTCTGTCCATTTATTTACATCTCTTTTGAGTTCTTCATGAATATCTCCCACTTCTGTTGTTTAATTTTTTTCCTAGGTACATTATAGTTTTGTTGCTATTTTAATCTTACTTTCTATTACATTTTCTCACACTTATTTGTGGTATAAAGAAATGTAATCTTAACATCTTGCTGAATGTTTCTTTAGCTTTATAGTTTGTCGAATCTCTTGGATTTTATATAAAGACAATCATTTTGTTGGCAAATAAAGACATTTTTGTCTCTTCCTTTTCCAACTTAATAGCTCTTAATTATTTCTCAGTTATTTTTCCTATCTTATTGCACAGGTTAAAACCTTTAATGCATTATTCAACAGAAACAATGACAGAGGAATTCTCTTGTTTCTAATGTTAATGGTAACTCTTCTAAAGTTTCAAATGAAGTATGACTTTTGCTGTAGGATTTTGTAGACACCCTTAACTTAGTTATAGAATGTGGTATATTTTCTCTAATTATTTTCTAGGATTATCAGATATAGATATATCTATGGTCTACATGTATTTGTGTGTGCATTTAGAAAAATGAAATCATGCTCTATGTAATACTGTAGTATGAAGCTGTTCTTTCCTTTTTTTTTTTCTCAGAGACAGAGCTTCAAGCTGTCACCCTGGGTAGAGTGTTGTGGCATCACAGCTCACAGCAACCTCCAATTCCTGGGCTCAAGCGAGTCTCCTGCCTCTGCCTCCCAAGTAGCTGGGACTACAGGCGCCCACCACAACACCTGGCCATTTTTTGGTTGCAGCTGTCATTGTTGTTTGGTGGGCCAGGGCTGGATTCGAACCCGCCAGCTCAGGTGTATGTGGCTGGCATCTTAGCCCATTGAGCCACAGGCGCCGAGCCAGTTCTTTCCTTTTTTTTAAAGACAGTGTGTGTGTGGGGGTCACACTATGTTCCCTACAGTAGTCTCAAACTCCTGGGCTCAAGTGATATTACTTCACTGTTATTTCTAGTTTCTAGTCTTGTTTTATTTTATTTTATTTTACTTTATTTTTTGTTATCTTTATCATTAAATCATAGCTATGTACAATAGTGCAATCAAGGGGTACATACAATGTGCTGGTTTCATATACTATCTTAACTATTTTCATCAAACTGATTAACATAGCCTTCCTGGCAATTTCTCCATTATTATATGAAGACATTTGTATTCTGCATTTAGCAAGGTTCGCCTGTACCCTTCTAAGATGCAGCGTAGGTGTGGCCCCACCAATTACCCTCCCTCCGCCCCAACCTCCCTTCTCCCCTTCCCTATATTCTTGTGTTATAGTTGGGTTGTATCTAGTCTTGTTTTTAATTAAAAAAAAATGAATGTGAAAGCCTTACTTAGGAACTCGCACCATCCTATAATAGCCCTTGAGAAAGTATGGACTCATTATTAGGTTTCTAGGAGGCACACTCATCCTTGAAGAACTAGGCTTTTTCTGATGATGAATGATTTCCTTAGCATTTCCATGCATAATACTTTGGGAAAGTAAACTGATGGATGTGATGATCAGAACTACAGCATTGTGCAATAACGTTGTCAGAATATAAAATCGTCACGTGGGCAAGGATTTTTGTCTCATTTACTTACTGCTATTTTTAGTATGAAGAACAGTGTCTGGCATGTCAGATATGTTCAACAAATGTATGAACGGCCAGGCGCGGTGGCTCATGCCTGGAATCCTAGTACATTGGGAGGCCAAGGCAGGTGGACAGTCTGAGCTCACGAGTTCAAGCCCAGCCTGAGCCAGAGTGAGACCCCATCTCTAGAAATATAGCTGGGCGACCTGGCATGTGCCTGCAGTCCCAGCTACTTGGGAGGCTGAGGCAAGAGAATCGCTTAAGCTCTAGAGTTTGACATTGCTGTGAGCTGTGACGCCACAGCACTCTACCAAGGGTGACAAAGTGAGACTCTGTCTCAAAAATAAAAACAAAAAACTCCCCAAATATATGAATGAATGAACGAATAAATGAGCATTTGTTACATTCTTAGTGGGCTTAGGCAAAAAGTAACTCACATATTAGAGTCTAAAGTGTGCCCTGAAAATGGTCAAGTTTCCCCATTTACAGAATGAATAATAAAGTATATGTCTGTGGGAATTACTTGGTTGTTTTCTTTTAAATGGTCTTCTATCAAGGAGTGGAATTTATGAAAAGGTGGAGGCCAAAGGGTCAAGGAGAAGGGGATTCATACAAAAGCACTGAAGAGAAAACAGAGGGTGCCAAAAAATGTATAAACATTTTGAGAAAGGAATAAACTGTATTAAAAAAATTTCGGGGGGGGGGCGGCGCCTGTGGCTCAAAGGAGTAGGGCACTGGCCCCATATGCCGGAGGTGGTGGGTTCAAACCCAGCCCTAACCAAAACCACAAAAAAAAAAAAAATTTTTTTTTTTTTGAGACAGCTCACTCTGTACCTTGAATACAATGCCATAGTGTCATTGCTCACAGCAACCTCAAACTCTTGGGCTCAAGTGATCCTCTTGCCTCAACCTCCCAAGTAGCTGGGACTATAGGTGCCCCCGACAGCACGTGGCTAGTTTTTCTATTGTAATACTCAAGTCACATTTGACTCATGCAATTATAAGAGATGAAAGATACAATATACAAGGTAACAAATATTGTCCAAGTATATCGAGTATTGCAATTTTAATAGTTTATTTCTTTCTTAAAATGTGTATACCTTCTTTTTGTACCCTCTGTATATGAAACTAAAATTGAATATTCATGTGTAAGTAACAAATGTATCCATAGAGATTCTGCGGCAAGAGTGCTTAGAATTTGTATCGGAGAGGACCTTAAAACCATCCAGCAAGCCTGTGCTTAATGAATTGCCCAAGTGCACACAAAGGTGAAGGCTGGGGCTGATTCCAGGGTCCAGGCCTCATGATGCCCAGTGAGCACTACTTCCATTGGACAGACCAAATAAACCAACTTCTTAAATGACAGCAAAATGTAAAATGTATAATCAAATTGATTAAAAGTGTCAGAAAAGCCCAGTAAAGCAAAAGAGAAAAAGCTATAAAACCAGACTCCAATTTTTTTTGTTTTTTTTTTTTTTTTTTTGCTTTTTTTGGCCAGGGCTGGGTTTGAACCTGCCACCTCCAGCATATGGGGCCAGTGCCCTACTCACTGAGCCACAGGTGCCACACCAGACTCTAATTTTAACATGCATTATTTTAAAATATTAAGTAGTAAAGGCTAGTTAATAATATGAAAAGAATGCAATCAAAGATAGAAGTAATAGTTGCCAAAGGTAAAAAATCCTTTAAGCTCTTAGTATATTGTAAAATCCCATTTGGCTAAATCAAAATTGCTTAGGGAATATAGACTTTCTTATGTTTTGCAAATTCAATTCCAATCCTACTTCCTAGTTTTCGTCATTCTTCCATTGATGATTTTTTAGACAAACTTTTCCTCTTCTTTATCCAGGACCAGTTTTTCCTGGGGGAGGGGGAAGTCCCCTTTGGGATGGTGTTATTATGCTAGGAGAACCTTTTAGTAGTTTCACTCGTGCATTAATTGATTCATCCCAATCCTGCACTCATCAAACACTTACTGGACACCAAGTATGTGCAGGTACTATGCAACTTTCTGGGGCTGTAAGATTAGTTAGCTGTCCTTGAAGTAGAGATGGTAAACCAGTAAGTAATCCAAGCACAAGTGGGGTGTATTATAAGAGACTGAAAAGAAGGAAGTAAGACTGTCTAAGAAATAAGATAGGGCTCCGCAGAGGAGGTGATTAACACAGTTGTATCTAGAGGGAATGAGAATAGGAACTTTTTAGGGTGTTTTTTAGGTGAACGTAGAGAAGCAAGGGCCCCTCTTTGCAAGCAGAATGGGTGGTCTGTGAGAAGCCATGGCCAGGTCAGAGTATGGCTGAAAGGGCCACCTACCTGGATTTGAATGTCCCTGGAGTTGATCACTTCTACAATGCCTACCACATTGTCAAACACCAGGCCAAACTTCTTACAGTTATCTAAAAACGAACAAAAAAACCAAACTCCACTAAATACACATACCATGTTTACACGAAACAATTCATCGTATCAACTGCAGAGCCATAGTGCTGCCCTACCAATGGTAATGGAGTTTACTTTCCCTTTTATCTGGAGAGTTGATTTGTCGCATTTGAAAATGTAAGCCACTTGTTTCAGCTCAGTTTCTGAAATCACAAGGTCATTCCTGTCCTCTTGGTACTCCTAAAATTAAATTGGATACAAATGTTAAATATAAGGATGTATAACCTGAATCTAGTGCACACTGAAATGCTATGGAGTTCAGCATGAATTATAGATTTGCAATATGTTCTTTCTTTTAGAACCTTCTCCTTACCCATGAAAACACAGGTTTCACTTGGTCATTTTGGAATGATGGGAACAGATGGGACCGTTGCTGGGAAGTGAGTCAGTATCCCTTTGTAGACATTAGGTATCAGCCACCCTGGCTAGCAGGTGGGGGCTGGAGCAAGGGTGTGAGAACTTTTTGGTGAGACGCTGATGCTAAGTCTTGGCTTGATGCTGTAGCAAAATCTGCTGTCGAATAGGAGTTGGGCCAACAGGATGGTTGAGGGTCACAATGATAGTGGAAACCTCAATGTGTTTGAAGGCCATGACAGCCTTTCCAGGGACTTTGGTCCTTAATCCTTAGGGAAGCCCTCTGGATGGGCAGGGGACCCCAGTTTTCACTCTCATTCTTAGTGTCTCTGTCCTGCTTACACGTTTAGCCCTGGCGGTGGCAGGTGGCAGCAGTAAGGTGCAGTTACATCAGTGACTCCATCTGTGGGACTGGACAAAACATCTCGCAGTAGGTGAAGATGGGGCACAGATTCCCATTCACATGAGAATGGTTTCTCTCGGTGCCTGGTTCAAAGCTTACAGAAAGAGTTGTCAATAAATAAGAGACAGAAGGTAGACTGGCAATTTCTGGAGGCCGGAGGGGAAAGGAATGTTGTCTAATGGTGTGGGGTTTGGGTTCTACAAGAGGAAAGGAGTTCCATGGCTGGGTGGTGGTAATGGCTGCAGAACAAAGCGGAATGGCCTAATGCCACTGAACCGTGCATTGAAACATGGTCAATGTTTACGTATTTTGCCACGATTTAAAAGTTTTTTAAAGTTGAAGAAAAGAATGAGAACTAGTGAAAACAAATTTATGGGAGGATTCAGAAATGCCCTGGTTTGCACTCCAGCAAGTCATTTTTGCCTGTCACTTCTTAAGACCTTAAATCTTTTAAGGCTTTGGTAAATGGTTTAACTGGTTCAAGTGTGTCAGGAATAAAGCTTTAAGGGCTTCACTCACCACTCTCCATTTCTTTCCTTCCAGCTCGAACACAGGAGCATGTTTCTGAGGAAGGTGAGATTTGGGAGACGTGGGACTCGGAGTGTGGCTTTTGGTTGGAGATTGCGTTTGGCCTCCTTGAGCCCGCAGGTTGGGATTCTTATGTGTCTTCTGCTCATCTGTCACATGCCGGAGCCCTAGGAGGGCAACACACATTATATCATAGGCAGAATGAAGTGTCCTGAACTTGCTACCTCAACATGATAGACACAGCAAAAAAACACAACTTTTGGTAATGCTATTTTCAAAAAAATCTAGACTTTTCTTAAGTGTGATACGCTCTGAGTCCTGTGTAAACTTAGAGTTGATAGAAGTGTCATAAGTTTTTTTTTTTTGAGACAGAGTCGAACTTTGTTGCCCTTGGTGGAGTCCCATGGCATCATAACTCACAGTAACCTCAAACTCTTGGGCTTAAGTGATATTCTTGCCTCAGCCTCCCGAATAGCTGGGACTACAGGTGCCTGTCACACCACCTGGCTATTTTTTTAGAGACAAGGTCTCACTCTGGCTCAGGCTCATCTCAAACCCGTAAGCTCAGCAATCCACCTGTCTCAGCTTCCCAAGTGCTAGGACTACAGATGTAAGCTACTGCACCTGGCTGTTATAGTATTTTTTTAATTTGAGGAACTGCTTCCTTCAGGAGAGAAGACAATAGATAAAAGTTCTACAAAGAGCAAACCATCTCACCAAAAATTCTTTTCGTATGGCTAAATCATTGGACAGACATCACCTAAAAGTGTAGGGCCTTGCAGTGGGTATGTATACAGAATATGGGATCAACTTTAGGGTCAGAAGTCCATTTTTTAACTTTGCAAATTAGTTTCAGAAGGGATAGTGAATCCAGTTGGAGCCAGAGAAAAATTTAGAATTTAGGGCCCAGTAGAGAGGAACATTCATACCCTAATTCCTTATTATCTGTGCAACACGAAGATACATGTGCAACTTGACTGCATTCTTTAGAATGCATATGATCCTGATCCTGATGTATTTTATTTTATTTTATGACAAGTCTTACTTTGTCACCCTCGATAGAGTGCTGTGGCGTCATAGCTCACAGCAACCTCAAACTCCTGGGCTCAAGCAATTCTCTTGCCTCAGCCTCCCGAGTAGCTGGGACTACAGGTGGTTGGCCACAATTCCTGGCTATTTTTAGAAATGAGGTCTCTGGCTCAGGCTGGTCTCAAACCCATGAGCTCAGGCAATGCACCTGTCTCAGCTTCCCTGATGTATTTTAAATGTGTGTGCGTGTGTGTGTGTTTTAAATTAACCCTTCACCATAAGAACAAAGATTAGTTTAATGATAGAATTCTTGGACAGGTCTATGCTTTGCTTCAGGACAGAGGTGATACTGTTTGCTGTTTTTGTTTCATGTGCTCTTGCCCCCTTGGTTGTAGAGAGGATGCAGCTGCCAGAGCTTCAGAGGCAGAAGCAATGATGGAGCACAGTGGTGGATTCAGAACCCAGAGTCTCTGGCCTGTGCAGTGGCCTCCTGAGCCCGTCTGCCTGGACGTGAGGAACACTACAGGCTCCTGCCTTCCTGGCAGCATGCAGGGGACAGAGGACATGGGTGTCCCTCACTGGGGGCCTGGAGCCAGAGGGAAAGGGAGGCACCTTCAAGGTCTTGTTTTCTTACCTTTTGTAATCGCTTCTCCCTGGTTAAGCTGGGCAAATAAAGCTGAGCGTGAAGGAGAGGACTCCTCTTTTCTGCTTTCATTCTCAAAAAGGGGAGGTGGCCCTGGAGGAGGCGGAGGAGGGGGGGGTGGAGAAAGGCCAGGCCCAGAGGAGAGGACTGAAAATGCTGATGCTGTGGACGCCACTGGACCCTGTGAGCAGAAGATGGAGAGTGTTGTAGCCAGACTGCAGCCCTTGCTGCGATTATGTCTGAGGGATTCAGAACCCACTGCCAGGGAAGGAGTAGGGTTCAAACCTCACCAAAGGCTCCCCCGGGGATGCCTGTGTGGCTCAGATCTGGGTGGGAGGACCTGAGCCAAGGGAGCATGACTTAGCGGCACCGCCCTCGAACCACAAGTTCCAAGGCTCAGACACGAATGAAACTCGGCCTTGGCCAATTTAGAGTCGTAATTAAAAAAAAGTGGTCCAATTAACAGAAGGATTAGTTTTAGACACTGGAAACTACAACCACCAATGAGAGAGAGAGAACAAAAGAAAGAGGTGAAAATATTCAATAGGTTTGAGATGTTTTTGGACTTTTTTTTTTTTGAGACAGAGCCTCAAGCTGTCACCCTGGATCGAGTGCTGTGGCATCACAGCTCACAGCTGCCTCCAATTCCTGGGCTCAAGCGAGTCTCCTGCCTCTGCCTCCCAAGTAGCTGGGACTACAGGTGCCCGCCACAATGCCTGGCTATTTTTTTTTTTTTTTTTTGGTTGCAGCTGTCATTGTTGTTTGGTGGCCCGGGCTGGATGCCAACCCACCAGCTCAGGTGTACGTGGCTGGCGCCTTAGCCGCTTGAGCCACAGGCCGAGCCAGTTTTTGAACTTTTTTGAACAACTTAAGAGAAAGATACAGAGACTCTCTGGAACCCATTTTCCAACATGCATGCCTCAACCTGACCTTCCAACAAGGCCCATATGTCACCTGGACGCTTGTCACACCCGAAGGTAATGAGGACCCAGGACCCATCTGACAGTTCATCAAATGCCGGTTGTTAGTGGACCAACTGGAAATCAAATTCCTCCTGAACAAGATCCATATTTATTCTTATTTTCTCTGCCATGTGAAGTACAACCTTTGTCTTCACTATGAAGGTCTAACAAATTCAAATGGCAGCGAAGGCAATGGACAAGAGAGGGTTTAGTTACGGTGTTTTGAAAGAACCATATAGACCTTAACATTGGTACGACAGAAGCACACACTTAAGACAAACTTGGGATATACACCATCTTACTGTCAAACCTTCATGTGGAACTGCATACCTGTGAGGAATTACAAGCTAACTCAGTAGGCAGGAAACTTAAAAAATTAAGAGTGATGAAATTCTGGCTTAGGCACATATATTTTTAAAACCGAATTCTAAAGATAAAGCAAAACTTAAATGATAAATGTTAACAAGTACAGCATATCCTTATTGTCATACACAGCTCAGTGTTATGAAGTATCAAAATCAAAACCGAAAGCTTTAATCTGTAGTTTTCACTTGAGAAAAAAAGAACCAAGCTATTTTCACAGTATTTCTGTAATTCCTACCGAGGGTAGAATCACACTGAAAATAAAAGATGATTCTCTTAATGCAGAATGCACATTTATAGAAATTTAGCAGGCTGGAGAGCTCACCTCCTAAAGATATAACATGCGATGGTTTTTGTTTCTAAGACTATTTCCGACTCCATCAGGATTCTTAGGTCAAGTAGAAAATGATCTCACCGTTCTTGAGACGAACCACTTTTTTCCCCAGTATCTTAAATGTTCTCTATTATGTTACTTGGGTGAAATTTGAGAATTTGCTGTGAATCATAAAGACCATATAATATAAGCTTTGTGCATCCAACAACATTCTAGTCTTCAGTTACAGACACTGAGAACCACGGAGTATTATTTTTACTCATAAGTGCGCCAACTCACAAATTTGGTGAAGGGACAGACTCCTCTCTCCCAGTGTCTCAAACGCTGCACTTCTACAGTCCTGTTTTGTGGAAAGGGGAGATGGTGCTAGTTTCTAAACCTTAGAACGATTTGGCTGGCTCCCTGGCTCTCAGAACTCAGAGCCTCTCTCCAAGAGCCATTAAAGGGCGCTGAAACGCACAAGCCACTTTTTGGAACTTTGACCCTTTTAGACGGCCGACCCATGAATACCAGCCAAAGGGGTTACTGCTACGAATGTTGAAAATAAAAGCCAAAAAATAAGGCAAATCAGGACCAGTTGAAACTCTGCCTTGGACTGATCCTTTGTGCGTCCTGGCTCATTCCCGGGTCAGTCCCAGTGAGAGCACAATACAAGACTCTTGTTTCCAAGGTTACTTTTCAATTAGCATTCAGGGGCTCTACTGTACGGTGGACTCAAAAGCAAACCGATGAGACATTCCCTTAACTGGCTCTCCCCGGCTGCCCTGTGCAGGGTGACGTATCTTTGCCTCTCTGTCCTCTTCTCTCTGTGGGATAGCACAGCACGCGGACCCAGAGCCTACCACATTCCCCTGTGTGCCTGGCCGCAGGTGGCAGCCACGCTGACTGGGACTTGATGCTCGGTCTCCAGGCATTCCACTAAATAGCAGAGAGGAGATGAACAGGGAGGGGCCCGGAGGCAGGGACTGTGGGAAGTCTAGTATGTGCCAGCCTCTGATCATCTTCCTTCACTCAACAGTCAGCAGATATATTTAAACACTTTGTATATTTGTGTGTTTGAGACAGGAGCTTGCTCTCTGACCCAGGCTGGAGTGCAGTGTCCTGATCATAGCTCACTGCAACCTCAAACTGATCTCCAGTGATCTCACCTCAGCCTCCTGAGAAGCTGGGACTATAGGCACGTGCATATGACGAATCAACAGATATTCAATGCTTAGTGTGGGGACGGGCTCTATGCCAGGAGTTCCCAAGCTTGTCTGAACATTAGAAGCATCTGGGTATCTGTTAAAAATCCCTAAGTGGGTAAGGCACCAGCCACGTACACCTGAGCTGGCGGGTTCAAATCCAGCCCGGGCCCGCCAAACAACAATGATGGCTGCAACCAAAAAATGGCTAAGTGTTGTGGCGGGCACCTGTAGTCCCAGCAACTTGGGAGGCAGAGGCAGAAGACTGACTTGAGCCCAGGAATTGGAGGTTGCTGTGAGCTGTGATCTCATAGCACTCTATCCAGGGTG
>CAUYON010079531.1:0-10152 GCA_963573935.1 Arctocebus calabarensis
GCTGAGGGTATCTGAAATAAGTAGCTTTTAGCTTAGTGGCATTAGATAATTTTTTTTTTTTTTGAAACAGTGTCACTATGTCACCCTCTGTAGAGTGTTGTGGCATCACAGCTCACAGCAACCTCAAACTCTTGGGCTTAAGCGATTCTCTTGCCTCACCCTTCCTATAGGTAGGACTACAGGCGACCACCACAACGCCCAGCTATTTTTGTCATTTTTGTTTAACAGGCCTGGGCCGGCCTTGAACCCACCAGCCTCGGTGTATATGGCTGGCGCCCTACTCACTGAGCTATGGGTGCCAAGCCAAGATTAGATAATTTTTTTTTATTATCTTTATCATTAAATCATAGCTGTGTACAATAGTGCAATCAAGGGGTACAATGTGCTGATTTCATATACAATCTGAACTATTTTCATCAAACTGATTAACATAGCCTTCCTGGCAATTTCTCTCTTATTATATGAAGACATTTGTATTCTGCATTTAGCAAGTCCGCCTGTACCCTTCTAAGAGGTGTGGCCCCACCAATTACCCTCCCTCCGCCCCAACCTACCCTTGCCCTTTTCCCTATATTCTTGTGTTATAGTTAGATTATACCATTCATACGACAGCTATAAATTAGCTTCATAAAGATTAGATAAATTTGAATGGGTTAGATCTGAGAAGTGTGTGCACTCATGTCATTTCTAAAGGGGAAGATAATTTGACACTCTGGAGTTTCATGATTGTTAGAATGAGGGAAGAAGGATTTGGGGGATATTTTCACCTGATGATGGAGGAGGGGGATGTTTATCCACATCATTTAATGCAGTCATTGAAATCATTTTACAACAGCTTCTGAATCTGCTCAAACAAATTTTCAACCATGTCTTGACTATTTCATTTCAAGAGCAGTAAATATTTGAGCATTAAAAACCAGCTGGAGAATTTAAATTAGCTAATGAGAATTTGAAAGAACCATAATAGCAGAATTCCATAATAAAAGTGAGCAAGTGGCAACAAAACAATTTAAAATATCACACCTAACTATTTCACTCATTTTCTTCTTTCTGTCTTTGCTTTTCTTTCCATCTGCTATTATTTATTATTTTCGTATGTTCTTCCATATGTGATGTCTTTCTCTTTTTCTTCATCATTCCCACTGCTTTCTTCATGTCCCTCACCCAGATCTTATTAGCACAAGAATGGCTACCATAACAATATGGAACTAAAGTATGTATGTATTTTTCATTTATTGTATTTGCTTTGTTTATCTTAACTAATTTCTAGCCCCCATTATTGCACTTAGATGTCTCACCTTAACCTGTAACTCAACATATCTACAATAGCATTAATAATCTTCTCTAAAACAAACTTAAATTTTAAGCCTTCGGTCTTTGCCAGCAGTTCCACTATTTATTAGTCAACTACACTTGAACCTTTAGCATAAATTCCTGTAACCTATCTATCAGCAATTCTTATCAAATATTTTTAGAACTATTTCTCCTTTATTTACTATTTCATTATGTTTCTACTACTACCACCTCACACCTTAATGCTGTAACAACCTTCTGGAAAGTTTTACTTGTACCTCATTATTACTCTCTCACTCCCTCATAGTAAAATTTCAACTTCGAATCAGTTTCACTGTTCACCTTTTCTACTTCTACATTCAGGCCTACTTAATGCTGCTGTGGAAAATTATCTAAGTGTAGATTGAGTAATTCTTCCAAGCCTTGGTATCCAACCTCTTTGGGCTTTTGGTCATACTTAATCCTTTTTCTTTCCCTTCATTTTCTCCTTAGCTAAACCTGCATCGCTCTCCAAGACTCTCTTCCCCTGATCTATATACTCCCTCCCCTCATAATTTATGATGAGCTTCTTATTTCATCAAGAAAAAGTTGACCATCAGTTGTGAATGAAGAAGTATCTTGCTTTACCCAAATCCTTTTGTAACCCCAAGTTTTTCTATATCAACTACACTTTCCCTTTACCTTCTTAACCAAGAATTTTTTCAGTGTAGTCAATTTTGTTTTCACTTGTTACTCACTTCTTAACTCACTGCTACTTTACTACTACATTGAAAGTACTCCTCACAGGGTTGGAGTGACCTCTGGATTTTAGATCCAGTGAATATCTTGATTTAGTTCCTTTGACATCACGCTGTCCTGTTTATCTTTTCATTTCTGTCCTTTACTTGGACTTTTCATAGGCTCCTTCTCTCTCATCTTAAAGAGTGACACTCTCCAGGGTTTTGCCATCGTATTGCTATTCTTGTGCCCACCTGTACATTTTTCTCAGGAGACTTCATCTATTCTATTTTGACTACCACATGTTCTGACATCTCCAGAATCTCTATCAACTTATCTTCTGCCTTTTGAACTCCCATATATAACTGCATGTCAGGCACCTTTGCATGAAAGTTTCAGAGATAACTCAGACGCTGTGTCTTCAAACTTATGTTCACCATTACTTACTCTTACCCCTTTCCTTGTGAAGTTCAAATTTCAGTTAATGGGGTCATCACCCACCCAGTTACAAAACTAGGTTTCTGAGAACTATTTATTTATTTATTCATTTATTTGTTTATTTATTTTGAGACAGAGTCTCACTTTGTCACCCTTGGTAGAGTGCTATGGCATCATAGCTCACAGCAACCTCAAACTCTTGGGCTCAACCATTTCTTTTGCCTCAGCCTCCCAAGTAGCTGGGACTACAAGTGCCCACCACAACACCCAGCTATTTTTTCAAGATGAGGTCTCATCTGGCTCAGGCTCGTCTAGAACCTGTGAGCTCAGGCAATCCATTGGCCTCCTCCTCCCAAGTGCTAGGATTAAGGCATGAGCCACCACACCTGGCTCTGGGAACTATTTTAGACTCCTCTAAATTCCTCTCTCTCCCCTATCTCTCATATTCAGTCACTATGTTTTGCCAGTTTTAAAGTTAAACATTTCACCAATCTCCATGCTTTTCCCTACCCTTGCTAAGACCTTTCTAGTCCATATCCTCATTATCTCTTCCCTCTTAACTATGGTCTCCTTACTTCTAGGCCTGCTTCTCTTAACTTTATCTTCCTGTATTACAGCCAGAAGAGAGATTCATCTAAAACACACAATTGACTAACCCTGTCATTTATTACTTAAACCATTTCAACATTCTGAGATCACAGAATAAAAATCTAGGCTCCTTAGCATAACATTTAAGTCTCTCTTTGATCGACTCCTTTTTGCCTCTTCCAATTTCATTGTTTTGTTTTAAACTCTATAATAGTTCCAAATTTTAAGAAGTTCCTATAAGTACTTCTTCCTTTTAGGCTGAGGTAAGGCATCATCTCTTCCAGTAGACTTTCTTCAGAACTGTATTGTGTTAAATTTCTCTGCTTCTTTGCACTCCTATACATCGTCAGCATACCTCTCTTACTTTTACCAAATGAAACTGAAACCTTTGTTCACATAATCTTTCTCACACTGGACTTGTGGGCATTCTGGCTGTTTTATTGATCTTGTATCTTTAGCATCTAAAACTATGCTTGGTGCCACATAGGTGCTCAGTATTTTTTGAATAGATTATTTACATTCAACACATATGCTCATTTCTGTCTTTGCAATACCTGATATTGTTTTCATCCCCTAGAGTGCTGTAATCTGCTTTATCTATAATTGAGATTCTTCTTGTTCTCCAAGATCCATCCTAACTTCCCTCACTACTGTAGCTCTTGTTATTCTCCCCTTTTTTGATTTCTCATAAGCTTTACTGTTCATTGACAATTATATCAATTATAACCTCTCAAGTGAATTAGCATCATTGAGATAATAAATTATATTTTATTTTGAAATATCCTCCTTATATGGTTCTTTATATGGTAATGAGTACATAGTTTTTCTTAATTCATATTTTCTAATTGTTTATTGAAAGGCAATATTGTGCAAAGGGATGAACATAGATTTGGAAATATATTTGAAGTCCCTTGCCTAGTTGCACTTCAGATTCCTCAGATGTAAAATAAAAACAATGCAACTTTCAGGATTGAATGACGATGAAATAAAGTAATATATATAGTTCCTATCACAGAAAAGGTTCTGAACAAATGTAGGTTTTTAAAAATGTTTTGTCCTCCTGTAATAATTTAAAAACAGGCAAATTGGGCATTTTCTATTTTTCTTATAAAGATGAACGTTCAACTGCAGTTTTACTTACATGTAACTCTCAACTGTTTTATGTCACATTTAAGATATTAGGCCAGTGGTTCTCAGCTCTGACTACTAATTAGAATCATATGGGGAGTTTTTAGAACTCCTAAGTGCTCTTGTCACATCCCTCCACTCAATTAAATTTTTAGAGTTTTTTTCAATTCAGTTCAAGTTGTTGGGAGGAGGAGAGGGAAGGATGGAGTGGTATCAGTGCACTCCCACCTAATGGACACAATGTGGGGGTATATGGCAAACCTTTTGAGTGTGGAGCACAGCGATAACAGAGAAGTTACCTAACAAATACAAACATTGTAACCTAATCATGTGTACCATCATATTAATCTGAAATTTTTTAAAAATTAAGAGTTTTTAAATTATTTTTTCAGAATATTACAGGGATATATATGTTTTGGTTACATGACTTGCATTTGTACAGTTTGAGTCAAAGTTATAAGTGTGCAGTCAATTAAGTTACTGTCTCTGTGACCTATGCATTAATGTTTTGTTTTCTCTTTTTTAACCCAAGAGATTTTGATGTGGAGCCAAAATTGAGAATAGCAATTTTGGGGTTAGACTATAAAGACATGTACTTCTGGGCCCACAAAGTGTTAAGTTATGGAAGATTCTGAAAGGTGTAAGATGCAAAGAAACCTGAGTTTCTGGTGAACTCAGAAATGAGGGATATTAATAGGGCTGAGAATAGGATAGCCAAAAGCAGGATAGTGTCAAGTCTTGGGGACAAAAGAATGGAAAGTCTAAGAAACATAATGGAGACAGGTCACAAGGATTTGATCAGGAATTCTGACCTTGGGGCCAATGCATGGGCTTCATATCTTCACAGAAAAAATTTACACAGTTTTCATGTATTTTCTGAGATGTTTATGTCCTTGAAAAAGATAAGGAACATCAGTGTGTGGAAAAACCAAGGACTAAGATAATGGTAATCAGACCACAGTTTTAGAACTGCCTTTGGATCTTTCATATATGACCAGCAGCTCTTCTAAGCCCCTATATTGTCTCTGTTAGAATCTTACTTCTGATCTAATTTGTGGGGAAACAAACAGGGAACTGAGGAGGACACTATATACAGTAAATTGAAAATTATAAGTAATAAATGAATATATAGAATTTCTGAAATATAATCTGAGTTTATAATCATAATGAAGATCATTGCTCAGTAATCTAGGACAGGTGCTCAATAATATCTGTACAGCAAAATCATCTGGAAAGTTTTCAAAAAGTGAGAAATCCTGGTTCTAACCTTAGAGGTTGTGATTTAATTCGTCTGTTGTGGAGTTGTAACATGAATATTTTTTTTAATTTCCTCATGATTTTATATGTATAATCAGCATTGAGAACCACTAATCTAGAGGAAATCAGTTATTTATGTAAAATAACCACTCCTGCTTATTTTACATAACTTGAGCACACACAAAATATATGGTATTGGTTAAGTTCATCTGAGCTTTAGTTTTGACACATGTAAAATAAAGTTAAGAATTTCCTGAAAAAGGTTGTTAGGAAGATGACAGTCCTGGGTTTGGTTCTTAGCTTTGCAGGAAGTCCATGATCTTTACAGTTGATGAGCCTCAAATCAAAAACTCAGTAACACAGACTTCAAAGAGGCTGGTAAATAACTGAGGAACTGGAAAGATACTTAGTATTTCTCACAAAGTCTCTGATAATCACTTGATGTACTTGTTAAAATACAAATTCCCCTTGTTGGGAGTGAATTATGTTCTTCAAGGGAGGGGACTGAGAATCTGTATTTTAAACTAATACCCCAGGTTATTCTTATCAGAGAAGCTGGGAAACATTGTAATTTAAGTTAACCTATTGTCATTCTGGTATTGATTTATGGTAAATAGAGACATATATTTCCAGTTCTCAGTTTTTCTTGAAGTCTATTATCCATGATATCCTTTTCTTGGTATCAAAAAAATATGGGAAAACAAATTATTAACAAATCAACATGGTGAGTGTGAAATCAACATGGAGACAAAGGATAATTTTGAGGAATCATTCATTCAGATTTTGACAATAACCTACTGAGCTGTCCTGGGCCAACAGTAGAGTATATGTCAGTAGTGAGCAGAGTCTTCAAATCAGCATTTTTCTTTCTCCTTACCAATATTCTTCTGTTTCTGTGGATAATCTATCTTCAAACATGGCCAGTATACTCCTTCAAATTATTAGGTTCCTATTTGATTTAAAAGAAGCAACCATTTAAGAAAGACCTTGGTTATCCCTATAAGTCTTTGTACCTGCCAACTTATTGACTCCCTCCTAGGATGAGATTGCATCTGTATTTGGCTTATGAAATTTATTACTTTGCTTCTTTTGATCAAAGACAAAGTGGAAGGTTGATGCAGTAAAAAATAAAAAAATTAATTTTTCCTCTCCTTCTGATTCTACCTAAGAAACAGAATAGTTATGTTAGGTAGTGTACAGTTCTTCTATAGTTCTTGACTCATTTTAAGTGGTAAGTAGTAGTTTTGTATTAGAATTTTGCTTTCAGCTTTTATCATGAGAGTGGGGCTCACTGAACCTCTCTCCTTTCTAAATCTGTGGAAATTACTTTTGGTAACTAATTCACTACACTGATTTCAGGTAAGAGAGTACAAATTTGCTTTTATATCAAACTTTTTGGGATGTTTCAGGTTTTGGTTGATTGGAAAGAGTTAAGAGCAAACAGAAAGAGGTTAGTTGGCAAAGGTTGGTTTGGCATGGTAAATTTGAGGTGGCCACTATAACTCCATGTAGCAACAGTTAGTAGGTAAAGAGCAGATTTTTAGGGAAGAGGTCAAGGTTGGAGAAGCAATATGGTTTAGTATAAAGAATTAAGAGTATTAAATTAAGAGACATGGACTCTGAGAGGCTAACTTTTCTGCTACTAACTGGCTCTGTAACTGACCATGACATTTGACCTCTGGATCCTATCTTTATTATGAAATTTTAAATAGATGATATCAAATAAATTCTTGTTCAGTTCTGACATTATGTGAATTTGTGTATTCATATTGACGTTCTTAACATGAACTCTTTTGTTTTTTCAGCATTTAGTATAAGAACCTACGTTTGCCATATTTGTAGTATCACTTTTACATCTTTAGATATGTTCCGGTCTCACATGCAAGGAAGTGAACATCAAATTAGGTAAGCATTTTTGCCTAAATGTTCTTATGATACCAAACACCAGAACGTCTAGTCAAGTACATTCTGGGCATTCATTTGCCTATGAATCTGGATATGGTTGGTAATATTTGTGATATATTGCACACTAACATTCCTAATGGTGTTCTCTAGTCATGATACTATACTGGCAGAGCTGGCTAACAAGTACACTTCCTAACCAGACAGCAGTATCATTTGGAGAGAAGTTAAAGGATCACTCTCATGTTAACCACGTAAATTCAAAGAATCTCTGGAAGGTCATCTTAGTTCCAAAGATTCAGTGATCTAGTCAGTCTTCCAGTAAGGTGTAGTGATTAAGAACAGAATTCTTTCTGTTTGACATAGCTGGATAAGAATACCAGATAGAGAATCAAGAGATGAACCTAGACAGTTATTGTCATTTAATCTCTGATAAGCCTATCAAAAACATAAATTGGGGGGAAGGAGCCAAGATGGCGATCTGTAGCCAGCTTTCCACAGAGGTTCCCGTCCAGAAGGAGAGTTAAAGGACAGAAACTCAGCAAGAAAGCCGATGGTTTGGATCTGAGCCAAAAGGAAAAGTCGAAGAGCACACATCAACCCTGCTGGGGCGACCGGAGACCCCGAGGACACAAACAAAAAGGTACAGAGCACATCACCAAGTGGACCCGAGTCCCCTCCCCCATGAGAGAGGTTCGCAGTGCACTCCATACCTCCATACAAACAAGTGAGCAGAGTTCGGATGTCCTCCCACTCTACCCCACAGAACAGACCCTCTAAAAACCAGATCTCCTTCCCCTAATAGGGTGCCGTGGTGCTCTCCAGCCAGGCATAAAACTGTATATACTCTATATCTGCAAGTTGGTGTTCCTGGTGTTCCCCTCCACTCTCACTCCGAGGTCTGGGGGCCTGTTCCCCACAGAGTCCAGATTCTTGGAGACTTTCTTGAGGGGTGTGGACAGGAGCAGATGGTTGTTGAACTGCGTTGGTTTTCCGGCTCAGGAGTGGGTCGAGAGACCTGGCTGGTGGGAAGGTCTCCTGAGGCACGAGGCGGCGGCTGGCTCCAGCAACCAGCTCCGGGAACAGTAGCGGGAGAGCTGCACCCCTGGGGATGTTTTGAGGAGACACTCCCAGTCTTCTGGGCGGCCAGGGGAGGCGGGCGGCTTCTCCAGGGCTGGAAGAACGGACTGCAACCAAGGCAGCTGAAAGATTCGCCTGAGGCTGTACCGGGGAGAACAGGGAGAGGCTGCTTTGCTTAGCCTGGCCCTCAGGGGATGAAAGCTGAGACAAAGGGCTGGAACTCACAGACTGAGTAAAACCCATTTGCAGCCCGGGCCTGATCAGGGAAAATAGACTTGACAGAAATAAATTCTGCGAACTTGTTCTGTTCCAGCAGCAACATCAATCAGGGACAGGGCTGGAACTGAGTGAATCTCTCCAGCCCCCGTTAAGTACCCAGGTTGTCAGGCCTCACCTCCCACTGCCAAACAGTGACAGGGAGTAGCGGACAGTTTGTGGAGCCACAGACCTCAATGTGACCCAGGCAGGTGCAAACCTCTGGAACATCTGCTCATTAGAGGAAACTGGATCACAACTGTTACCACCGACTGGGTGTGACAGAGGGGCAAGATTGGGAAGGAGGCATTAACCTTCCCAGACTAATTTACTTGCTGGGGGGTTGCCCTCCTGAGCTCACAAAGCATCGAAGTGAATTTTACAAGAGCTTCCAGTGGATCCCTGCTATCTAGCTGCCAGAGACTTTGTTAACTCTTCCATTTGAGATTGGTGCTGGCTAAAACAATTGGTGGAGACCTCCTCAGCTGGTCTAATCACCCGAGGACTTTCCAAAGTGGTACCCGGAGTGGGTGGTAGTGGGAAGGGCTGATTTGGCTTTTTCAATTGTGGCCTGTGGGGGGGGGGGTGCGGTGACTTAACTCTGATATTCCTTCACAGCTCAGATTTCAACACAGAGTAACAGATTCTCTAGGGTAAGACAAAGACCACCTGAAAATAAGACAGAGCCATTTAGCCCTACCACACCAAGAAGGTCCCCAGTTTTGCAAGCAATGGCTCTCGACGAGTCCTTGGCAAAACTCTAGGAGAAAAGGTACAGACACCAGTCCAAGCTTTTAAGCAAAGGACTGGTCAATCACTACTCCTAGAGCTCCCAGCCCAAATTGTCCCTATCTACTCATCTAGCCAAATGGTGTAAAATTAATCATGAGGCGGAATCAAAGGAAAAGCTCTGGAAATATGAACAACCAGACTAGGTCAACCCCCCCGCCAAGGAATAATCTGGAGGACACAAGCGAGGCTCCTATGCATAAACAGATGGCTGAAGTGTCAGAAATTGAATTCAGAATTTGGATTGCAAACAAGATCAATAAAATAGAAGAAAAGTTGGATTTAGAAATTCTGGGTGCATTTCAAAAATTGTCTCAAGAATTCAAGGAATTCAAAGACTAAATGACCAAAGATTTGGACACATTGAGGCAAGAAATTGCAGCCCTCAAAGATCTGAGAAACAAAGTAGAATACCTCAGCAACAGAATGGAAGAAGCAGAAGAAAGGATTTCTGACATGGAAGACAAAGCTATCGAACACTCCCAAACCAACAAAGAGATAGAGAAATGGAAGGCAAAAACAGATCATTCTCTCACACAGCTCTGGGATAACTCAAAGAAAACCAACATTCGCCTTATAGGGATACCTGAAAATGATGAAGTGGCGTCACAAGGCCCAGAGTCTCATCTCTATGAGATTATGAAAGAGAATTTTCCAGACATGCCAAGAGATTCTGAAATTCAGATAGCAGACAGTTTCAGAACC
>CAUYON010079533.1:0-27420 GCA_963573935.1 Arctocebus calabarensis
TTATATAGTGATCAAGAAAATGCCATGAAGGCTATCTGTAACAGTACGATGAAAACATTTCTGAATGTATATGAATCATGCCCTATGATTGCACCAATGTACAGAATTATGATTCAATAAAATTATAAAAAAAAAAAAAGACTAAGCTAGTCAGATGCTATTCTTTTTTTAGAATGCAGAAAGTGTATCTAAAATTGAGATTTGTGAAAGAGCCCTACACCTTGCAGATAGTCTGAAGGATTGAGCCAATGTTTTCTAGGACATATGGACAATACAGGGAGATTTGTATTAAGCATTTAATGCTTGCTTTTTTTTTGGTCAATTTATTTTTTGAGGAATACATGTGAGGGAAAACTTTGGGTCAGATTGTTAGTAGATGGTTGATCTGGTCCATTGTTCAGAGTTGTATGAGTATGCAGTCCAAGTAAAAAGGCAGAGGAAAAAGGAAAAAATGAATGACTTATGGTAGGATGACTACTATGTGCCAGAACCCACTGATTGTCATTCATGGATTACTTTGAACATCACTGCAAAGTAGTTATTATTTCATAATGGAGGCTGAGAAAAGCTAAACATCTTGCTCAAAGCTGCATACCTAGATAGTGAGGGAGGCAGGATTCAAAGTCTCTGTGACTCCAGAATATGCACACTTTCACCAGGCTCTGCTACCCTTTCTTCCTTAGCTTAATTCTAGGGAACATTGCCATGGATTATTGATGCTATGAGTTCTATGAAAATCCTGATTTGATTAATACTCAGAATGCATATGGATATCTTTGAAACTGATTAAGAGGCAGTCAGTGACTACTGTTTATCACATGACAGTGATGGTAGTTGTTCTGTTCTGCTTTTCCTCTGCTACTATTATCATCATTGTCATTACACGTTATTTAGAAACTGCTCCACCTCAACTCAATCCTTTTAAATATTTTCACCTTCAGTACTGTAGCATTACACGGTAAAAATCATGTTCAAATCTCTACTCTAAAGTGTCTGGTGTCTCTCACCTGTACTTAAAATTATGGTTCTTTAATTTTTCTTGATACCTGAACATGGGCCCCAATTCTAAATCTGGATAACTATAGTTGCTTTGTCCTGGCTGATACCCGTCCTTAGCTGCATGCAAAACTGACCCTATCCCCTCCCAGGCAGAGCACCTGAGGTCTTCATGGAAGTTTCTGGGCAGAACCTCAGTACCCCTTTCTCAGTATTTCATGACTTCACATTTTGATTTCAATTGGCCAACAACAACAACAAAACACATTGAAAAGCAAAGGAAAAAAGAAATGAAGAATGAATGAGGGAATAAAGGAAAAGGAAAGAAAAAAAGAAAGAAAAGAATAAAAGAAGGAACCTAATAGCTGTTTTGAAAGTTACCAGCCAAAATCTACTAAGGCCCCTCTTTTATATCTTGGGACCTGCGGTTTTTATAATTTTACTGTCATTTCTCATATAACTAGATCAAATTGATATTTTCACATTTCTCTTGCATTTCAAAACAAAGTGAAACATATAGTCTCTACCTTCGGGGAACGTTCGCAGATTTTCACAGAATTCATCTGTGAAAGTTAGGTTTCGTGCTTCTTGCTTTTAAAGCCTCAGCTCTTTCCAAAAAAAATTCTTCCTTGATTATAAGAACAAGTCCTAATCTTACCCACAAATTGTGATATGTAGTCCAAGCCTCTGGCTTAGTTTATTAGACTACACTTACAAGAGAGGGAAAAGGGACAAATTTATGCATATGTATGGATAGAACTGAATTAGATACAACTGAGCTGTGATAGTCTCTTGGCACATGACTCAGAGATCAGAGAAAGGTGAGTGCAGATGGAGAAGGAAGGATAGATAAGATATTCAGAGAAAGCCTGCTGTGTTTGTCCTAAGAGCTCCCCATGAATGGATGAAATATAATTTGATCCAAAATTTCATGGGCTTTTTTTTCTTATTATGAACAATGTCAAGAAAAAAGATGAGAATGGACTGATAGGTTCTAGGATGAAGGTATTAAAACTTTCAGCACAATTATGCTAGGAAAACTTATACTACATACATAGTTCTTTTTGTGTAAAAGTGGAACATTTAAAAACTTGGGAGACTCAGATTATACTGCAAATCAATAGCGATCAAAACTGCATGGTACTGACAAAAATACAGAGAGGTAGATGTATGGAACAGAATAGAGAACCAAGAGATGGTGTGACTACTGTTATTTGATCATTGACAAACCAACTAAAAACATTCAATGGGGAAAAGATTCCCTATTTAACAAATGGTGCTGGGTGAACTGGCTGGCAACCTGTAGAAGACTGAATCTGGACCCATACCTTTCACCATTAAGAAACCTAGACTCTCACTGGATTATGGATTAAAAATTTAAAGTTAAGACATGAAACTATAAAATTGGAAGAATTTAATACTGGAAGAAAGTGCAGGGAAAACACTTGAAGAAATTGACCTGTGTGAATATTTTATGAGGAGGATCCCCCTGGCAATTGAAGCAACACCAAAATACACTCCTAGGACCTGATCAAACAAAAAAGCTTCTGCACAGCCAAGAACACAGTAAGTAAATCAAGCAGACAGCCCTCACTGTGGGAGAAGATATTTGCAGGTTATGTCTCTGACAAATGTTTAATAAGCAGAATCTACAGAGAACTCAAACGTATTAGCAAGAACAGAACAAGTGATCCTATCTCAGGGCGGGCAAGGGACTTGCAAGAAGGATAGAAGAAGACAGGTGCACGACCTACAGACACATGAAAAAATGCTCACCATCCTTAATCATCAGAGAAATGCAAATCAAAACCACTTAGAGATA
The DNA here is from genome assembly GCA_963573935.1 of Arctocebus calabarensis. Classification (NCBI taxonomy): domain Eukaryota; kingdom Metazoa; phylum Chordata; class Mammalia; order Primates; family Lorisidae; genus Arctocebus; species Arctocebus calabarensis. The sequence goes on from CAUYON010079533.1 coordinate 2,819, forward strand.
TCATCTAACTTCAGTAGATTAGCCCACATCACAAAATTCCCAAAACAGAGATGTTGGCATGGATGTGGAGAAAAGGGAACACTGTACAGTGCTGGTAGGAATGCAAAGTTATATGTTCCTTTTGGAAAGATGTTGGGAGAACACTCAGAACACCTAAATATAGACCTGCCATTAGAAGCTACAATTCACCTACTAGGTATATATCTAGAAGACCAAAAATCACTTTATAACAAATATATTTGCACCAGAATGTTTATTGCAGCCCAATTCATAATTGCTAATTCATGGAAGAAACCCAAGTGCCCATTGACCCATGAATGGATTAATAAATTGTGTTATATGTACACCATGGAATATTATGCAACCTTAAAGAAAGATGAGACTTCACCTCTTTCATGTTTACATGGTTGGAGCTGGAATATATTATTCTTAGCAAAGTATATTAAGAATGGAAGAAAAAAGTATCCAATGTACTCAGCCCTACTATGAAACCAATTTATAGTTTTCATATGAAAGGTATAACCCAACTATAGCCCAAGAAGTAGGGGAAAGAGGAGACAGAGGGGAGGGGGGAGGGGAGGATGGGTAGAGGGAGGGCAATTGGTGGGACCACACCTACTGTGTATTTTACAAGGGTACATGTTAAATTTACTAAGTGTATAATATAAATGTCTTAACACAATAACTAAGAAAATGTGGTGAAGGATATGTTAACCAGTTTGATGAAAATATTTCAAATGGTATATAAATCCAGCACGTTGTACCCCATGATGGCATTAATATACACAGCTATGATTTAATAATAATAAAAAAAAAACTTGGGAGAATTTTGGAAGCCTGTAATTCTGTAAAAGCTAAAAATGGTAATTCTGAATTCCTTAGGCATATTCATAAGCTTCTAAATGTTGGGGTTATAAAGTGGATTCATGATTGATCTAACTGACCAATTTGGGTTGTGGTCAGATTTGTATAAGTACTATTCTTTAAATTTGCTTTGTGGCCTAAAATTGTATCAATTTTCATATATGTTCTATATGGTTTCCGCAATTGCTAGCTGCAGAGTTCTGTGTATGTTAGAACCATATAGTTATTTATTTGGTTTTGTGTATTTGTTTATCTACTCATTGAGGATGTAACTTCCATGAGGAAAAGAACGCAGCTTTGTTCACTGCTCCTTGAAGATTGACTAGTATATGGTGCATTCTAATTACTGCTTGGAAGTGAATTTAATTTTTATTGTGCTGTTGAAGTCATCTGTAACACTGATGGATTTTTTTGTGTGTATTTTTAACATCAATAAAATCTTTCACTATGGGCATGCAAAAAAGTAAAATAAAATTAGTCACTGAAGAAGGAAAATGCCATTTTCTCTCTATGTGAGCAGAAGTTCAATTCTTTTTCTATGGAAAGGGATGCAGCTATCCCCAAATTCCCTCATCTCTGTTTTTCCTGCTCAGTTTGTACACTATTATTTTTAACTCCCACATTTCACTTTTTAAAATCAACAAATAGTAATCTTTCTGAAGACTTATGTTTTCCTCTATTTAACTGATTTTATCTCATGTTTAGATGTTAGTTTAACTTAACAAACTTTTTCTAAATATAGAAAATAGTGTACTCTGTATAGGCATATTTCCATAAGTTTACAAAAGAAGCCCAGCTATTCATGTATCTACCCACTGCCCCCACCTATCTATCAACTTAGCAGACAAGTATCTGTGAGCCACTAATATTTTCATATGTGGTAGACCCTCAGTGCAGACAATAAGTCATAGCCTCTGCCCATGGAGGGCTTGCTGTTGACCTTAGAAGCCAGATGCATGATGAGAACCTTTAACAAAATGTGAGAAGGACAGTGATTGATGTTTTCCCAAAGAGTGAAATAAAGGGAAGTGGTGGGGTGACTGCATCAGACAGAAAGCAGAGGTTGTAAAAAAAGATTTTGCAGAAGAAATATGGGTCTGTGGTTATGAAGTGTAGGGAGAGGAAAATCAGAAGGAGCTTTAAATAAAAGCTTTAGAAGCATTCAAGGGAAAAGATGATATGGACAGCATAGACATAGCATTTGATAACATATAGTCAAAGACAATTTCTTTTCTTCTCCCAGATAAGAATGTAAATTGTCATTTGGTTGTCTGATGGAAATAATTTCTAAGAATATCCCAGGATGCCGTTTATCAGAGTGGGCAGCCTTCTCAGATCTGATGCATACACTCTGACTTCTGTTTCCTTTCACTTTCTTTTCCTTGAAACATAACTGACAGTTACTGCTATAGTCCAGCACTCTCCAAGTTGACATATGCTGAATGACAGATCTAAGATAAGAGTAAAATGCATTTGAATGTGCCGATAAAGGAAAAATGGAAAAGGGATGAAATTACAGAGATAGAAAGGTATATCTTTAAAGTTCTTAGGAAGACAAATTGCTAATCGGGAGTAGAACTACATAGAGGCCTGATAAGTTCAAATGCAGAAACTCTTCTAGGATGGAAGCTTTCTAGTGTGCAGTGAGTGGTTTTATAAGAAGTTAAATAAGATCCATTTGAAAGTGCTGGCTCTGTTTGGTATGAAGGAAAATTGTCAAAAGATTTTCAGATGTCTGAATGAGCAGTAATAAGACCAACAGTGCCAAAGTGGGGTGTCCAATTGGCCAAGTGGCAAGAGAGCTATCTTTGGAAACTCATCATCCACAATAGTACCTTCTGTTCCCATTAATTTGTGACAAATGGAAGCCATCTGCAAGGAAATGACACCGACATAGATCAAGTCAATCACACTGTGGATTTGTGTACAACCTAAAATTCTAGAATAGTCTATCACTTTATGCATGCAGAATGGGGACCAAAGACCCCATTCTTGGCAAGGAAAAACACCCTCAGAAAAAGGGAAAGACAGATAAATAAGCTGGGCAAGGCAGAAGAAAAAGTTTAGCTAGTTTACGTTAAACCAGCACCTAAATTACTTATTTGAGCAGTTCCTGCTTTTTGCTAGAAGTCTGGCCTGTAAGAAGCACAGCTTGCAAACACCCCTGCTGGTCTGTAAACACTATGAAGAAGAGAATGGCCATAGAGGAGGCTGCCTACAAGGCTGAGGGGGAACATTAACCAGGCTGTCCTCTGCCTAGTCAACAGTCAAAGCAAATACCCCTTGTGGGGATTTGTATTAGGACCAGGGCAGAGATAAAGAGAACAGATCCAGCCCTAAAATATGGACAGGGGTATTGTACCCTAATCACAGAGGAAGATGTCTCTGGTGTGGAGATCAGAGGAAAATTCCTCTGTTCCACCAGTTCTTCAGAGTAGACTGATGCCTGCTGTGGGATCTACTCCACAGAAGACTAAAGGGGATTAACCTCCCCTATGGAATCTGTGTGTGTGACCATAGGCAGAAGGCTGCCCCCATACAAGGCTCAGGTTTCTTTTTTCTCTAGGCTGCTTAGACCCTTAAAGTTAATGATTGTAAATAGAATAAGAACTAACATACTTAGAGAAACTGGTGATGTTTTTGTTCCCTTCCTCAGCGTACACTCTGTCCTAAATGAGATAATAGCCTTCAATAAAAGCTGAGTGGAACAAATGCTCAGGCCCTTTCATTGAAACCCCGCAAGCTAACAGTGGCCGCCTAGGTTTCCCACCTTGGAAAACTCTATTCTGTGTGTCCTATTTCTTTATCTCTCTATACTTTTAACTTTACTTTTCTTTAGTCAATCTCAGCCAGATTCACAGATCTTAAAGGACCCTGCCCTCTGGAGTGGGACCGAGGCAAGTTTATAATCATAAGAGGCACAGATATGCATATATATATGAGTCTCCACACTCACATAAGATTTATTCAGCAAATGTAATGTCAATTCTTATTCTGAGGCTAACCTTTTAAAAACTATTAATTTCTTTTAATAAAGGTAATTTCTTTACTTATTTACTCAATTATTTTAGAAGATACAGTAACTTCCACATCTAGTATTTCTCTGGCTTAAATGTTAGAGGGATTATTAGATCCCAGTACTCAGGGATGAGAAATTGCATAGAATTTGCCTGTACATTTCTAGCTGACTGTTTGATTGACATCAGTGGCTGGCCCTAGTTGGGCCAGCAGAGGGTATCTACTTGGACATAAGGAAATGATATAGGGAGATTCAGAGGAGAAGCTCAATCAAAACATTCAAGCTGCTCAGAATGCTGCCTCTTAGAATCCTAGAAGCCCAACCCTCAGGTGACTCACTCTGCAACACAGTCTTCAAAGTGCTATTGACTAAAAGTGAAAAACACAGTTGCCCTCACACATAATTAATGCTTCCTTCAATCCCTTTTCTCTTCTGACATTCCCCTTATTTTACCTAAAAACATAGATTTTCTGTCCCTTAAAAGAATACAAGCTTTTGCCTCACATCCCTCCCCCACTTTCTTTCTCTCTCTATGCCTTTAAATGATGAAATTCCCTAATTTTTCTTCAGGAAAACAACCATGAGCCTGCCTGTGGATGGGCCTTTCCTTGGTGTGCCCTCAACTGTGGCTTAGTAAATCTCCATTGATTGAGATTTTTTTTTTTTTGTAGAGACAGAGTCTCACTTTATCACCCTCAATAGAGTGCTGTGGCATCACAAAGCTCACAGCAACCTCCAACTCCTAGACTTAGGTGATTCTCTTTTGCCCACCACAATACCGGCTATGTTTTTGTTGCAGTTCGGCCGGGGCTGGGTTTGAACCCGCCACCCTTGGTATATGGGGCTGGTGCCTCACTGACTGAGCCACAGGCACCGCCCCACAGGTTTTGATAATTTGTATCTTCATTTTCATTTTGTTCCATAAATTTGATGAGTTCCTTCTTAATCTCGTCTTTGACCCAGCTATCATTCAGCCAAAGATTATTTAGTTTCCATGACTTTGTTTAAGTCTGAAGATTCCTATTGCGTCGATTTCAACTTTTATTCCATGGTGGTCTGAGAAGATACAAGGAATAATTTCTTTTCTTTTCTTTTCTTTTCTTTCTAGAGACAGAGTCTTACTTTGTCATCCTCGATAGAGTGCCATGGCATCACAACTCACAGCAACCTCCAGCTCTTGGTTTTAGGTGATTCTCTTGCCTCAACCTCCCAAGTAGCTGGACTATAGGTGCCCACCACAATGCTCGGCTATTTTTTTTATTGCAGTTTGACCAGGGCCGGGTTTGAACCCACCACCCTCAGTATATGGGGCTGGTGCCCTACTCACTGAGCAACAGGCGCTGCCCAAGGAATCATTTCTATTCATTTGAAGTTGCTGAGGTAAGACTTGTGTCCTAGGATATGATCTATTTTGGAGGATGATCCAAGGGCTGATGAGAAGAATGTATGTTCAGTTTTATTAGGATGAGGTCTGTAAAGTCCATTTGTTCTAGGTTCTGAAGAGGTCTGTAAAGTCCATTTGTTCTAGGTTCAGGTTTAAGCCTAGTATTTATTTATTTAGTTTCTTCTTGGAGGATCTACCCAAAACTGGCAAAGGGGTGTTAAAATTTCCAACGATTATAGTGCAGGAAAATATCAAGTTTTTCGTATCCTTTAGAGTTTGCTTTATGAATTGACTAGCATTCTGGTAGGGTGCATAAATGTTAATTATCAAAATCTCTTTGTGTTGGGTGTTTCCCTTGACAAATATGTAGTGACCATCCTTATCTTTCTTTGTCTTTGTTGGTTTAAAACCAATTGAATCTACAACTAAAATTGCAACCCCTGCTTCTTTCTGTATTATTTCTTCTTTCTGTTTCCATTTGCCTATAATATACAAGTCCGTCCCTTCACCCTGAGTCTATTTTTATCCTTTAAGGTAAGGTGAGATTCTTGTATACAACAGATATCCTGTCTAAGTTTATGTATCCAGTCAGCCAGCCTGTGCCTCTTTAGAGGACAATTTAAACCATTCACATTAATTTAGAGAATTGATAAGCCTGGTTGTGTTTTGAGTGTCATGGTTTTCATAGGTCCAGTGGACATTTTTAATCCTTTCACCACTGTGGAAGTTGGGTTTTCTTCAAAAATTTCTGGGTGAGTTTACTTTGGAGTTGTGCTGGTCATTGTGGAGTATGGGTCTGAGAATATCCTGGAGAGCTGGTTTAGTTATGACAAATTTGCTCACCATTTGTATGTCATTAAAGTATTTGATTTCTCCATCACAAATGAAACTCAGTTTAGCTGGATACAGGATCCTGGGCCTGAAGTTGGTTGTTTTATTATTATTATTTATTTAATTTTTTTTTTTTTGCAGTTTTTGGCCAGGGCTGGGTTTGAACCCGCCACCTCTGGTATATGGGACTAGCACCCCACTCCTTTGAGCCACAGGCGCTGCCTAGGTGATGCTTTTCTTATGTTTGACTGCTTGCAGAATTTTCTCCTTCATCTTAACTTTGGCAAAGTTAATCACAGTGTGTCTAGGAGATGCTTTATTTGCATAGAGTCTTGCTGGGGTTCTAAAACTGTCTGCTATCTGAAGTTCTGTATCTCTTGCAATGCTTGGGAAATTCTCCTCCAGAATCTCTTGGAGTAGAGCATCTGTACCTTTAAGACCATCCTCTCTTCCTTCGGGAATTCCTGTAAGATGAATGTTTGATCTTTTGGAGTGATACCACAATTCTCTCAGGGAATGATCAGTTTTCGTTCTCCATCTGTCTGCCTCTTTGGGTGTTTGGGAATGTTCAAAAACTTTGTCTTCAGTTTCAGAGATACTTTCTTTTGCCTGGTCAACTCTATTACTAAGGGTATTTTGGAGCTCCTCAAATAAGTTTTTCATTTCCTTGAGTTCTGCTATCTTTTTCTCATTATGTTCTGATCTTTGGTGACTTGGTCTTTGAATTCATTAATTTCTTGGGACAACTTTAGAACTACTCTTTAGAATTCAATTTCTATCTTTTCTTCCATTCTATTTATCTTATTTGCCATCCATATTCTGAATTCTATTTCTGACATTACTGCCATTTGTCTATGCATGGCATCTTCAGCTGTATCTCCTTTATCATTTCTTGGGGAAGGTTGATCTTCTCTGGTTATTCATGTTTCCAGAGTTCTTCTGTTGGGTCCACACCATATTTATTTTCTACCATCTGGTTATTAGAACTGGTAGGATGAGATTGAATTGGGGTTTCCAAGTAGTAAAGATAGCCCCTTACCAAATTGCTAGGCTTTGTAATTGTGACTTTTCTCCTACAACCTTACAAAGGCCCCTTTCAGAGTTTTGGCCAGAGACTCTGAGGACCTATTTGGTGAGATAGTGCAAGCTAGCTCTGTTTTGATGTCAGTCAACCTCTACCCTATCCTAAGAAACCACAGTATTAGATTTGCCAAAGACATTTGCACCAGAATGAAAAAGTTTTTCTTTCTTTCTTTTTTTTTTTTTAGAGACAGAGTTTCATTTTGACACCCTCAGTAGAGGGCTGTGGCGTCACAGCTCACAGCAACCTCCAGCTCTTGGGCTTAGATGATTCTCTTGCCTCAGCCTCCTGAGTAGCTGGGACTACAGGCACCCACCACAACACCTGGCTATATTTTGTTGCAATTTGGCTGGAGTCAGGTTCGAACCCGCCACCCTCGGGATATGGGGCCGGCGCCCTACTCACTGAGCCACAGGCACTTCCCCTAGCTCTGTTTTGATATCTGCCAACCTCTACACTATCCTAAGAAGCCACAGTATAAGGTTTAAATCTCGACTGTGAAGAGATACAAACAGCTATGGTGCCCAGCCCCCTCCCTTTAGTTCTTTTCTGCTACAGAACTTTGAAGGTCAACCTCAGAATGTCCCCGAGTGGACAGCCCTAGACATGAATTCCAATTAAATTGTCTCAGGCAGTGCAGATCCTGCTCAACAGAGAGGGATTCAATGGTCTCCAACAGGAAAATTGGAGCCAGGGATCCACACCTCTGCCTACCAGACTCAGTCCACACTATTGTCTGCTTCTCTGCTCACAAGCCCAGTTGGAGCCAGGGGCCATGCGCCCACCCACCGGTCTCAGTCCATACACAGCTAACCTCTGCTTGCCAGACCAGCTGGAGTCAGGGGACCACGTCCCCGCCTGCCAGTGTCAGTCCACTGCCTGGCAAGCCTCTATTCACAGGCTCTTTTGGAGTCAGGGCACCATGCCCCGCCTGCAGGTCTCAGTCCTCACCCAATAAGCCTCTGCTCACCATCCCACTGGAGACAGGGGAGCACTCCCTTGCCCTTGGGTCTTGATTCACACCCAGCAAGCCACTGCTCAAGGGTTCTGTTGGAGTCAGGGGACCACGCCCTTGCCCTCAGTTCTCAGTCAGCACCTAGCAAGCCTCTGCTCGCAGGCGCAGCAGAGGCTGGGGACCAGCCCTATCTGCCAAACTCAGTCCACACAGAAGAGCCGGGGGTTTTGCACCCTATCTCGCCAGACATAGCCTGAACCAAGGATCAACACCACCACTGGCCAGGCATAGTCAGACCACGGGACTGCTCCTCTCCCCACCAAGTGTCCCTTTCTTCCCACACCCTCTTTCTTCCCCGTTAGTCACAGATTCTGTCCTGATGGTTTGTGGTCCACACTATGCCCAGATCTCTCAGGAAAAGACCAAATACTCTGGGCTATGCCGGAGGCAGAACTTCAGACTGCCATGCGAGGGAGGAAGGGTAGACTGGGAGTTTGGACTTGTCGGGGAAAATATTTATTCAATTTTATGCCTGGCAGGGTGGTATCTAGGTTCATAAGTGGGACCTCCCTGGAGAAAGATAACCTGGTATTTAGCGGCTCTCTCCAGAAAGGTAAAAATGAGAGGTCTTTTGTTCTCTGCTTGCTTGCAGATAGCCTGCGGCAGGCCTCCTGCTTGGGGGGAAAGAGTCTAGAGTCATCAGGGCTGTAAGGGTCTCAGCCTTGAGGAACAAGGATGCTTTGCCAGGTCCTTTCTGTGAGGAGCTGAGCTGTTAAGAAGGACTGTCTGCTGAGTATCGGTCTGTAACTTGCACAGCCCAGGCTGGGCCTGGGGCTCTGAGGCCCCATTGGAGCACAAAGCAGAACCACCCCACCCAGAGGGCATTAAGAGTTCTCCAACAACCCTCTGAGCTTCCTGCTCACTCTAGGGGCCTCACTGTGGGCACTGAGCATGTGGGGCGGGGTACACCTGGCACCCTACACTGCCTGGTACCCTACACTGCCTGGTAGTGTCCCTGATACCTGCGAGGCCCACGAGGCATGGTGCATCCATTCCCCTCACCAGCATCACTAGGCACCTGTTAAATCTGTGTCCTGTTATTGACCACCCGAGCAGAGAGGTGTAAGGACAGCAGTGACATCCGTTGGGAATAGGTCTTTATTCAAACACAAAGAGATCAGTAATGTGAAAATGCCATGTGAGGTTCCCAAAACTGCCCTGTGTTTTCAGGTCTCATGCTGCCGCCCTTCTTGGATCTGGCACCAGTTCTGAGATATCTCACTGCTCCATGGTGCCTGGACCTGCACCAGGGAGGTCATCTTACCTGGATGCTGGTGCAGATGCTGTCTGTAGGAAGGCAGCCTCACAGGTGGCAATAAATTATAGAGGGACATGGTTTACAGCAGCCCCTTGAGAAGCCCTAAGGGAGAGGCTGAACAAGGTCTGTTCACAGACCTCTCCTCCCTGCGCCCCAGACCCAAGCACCCTAAGGTTCAAGGGGTCCTGGGAGCTGCAGGGTTCTGGTCTTAGACACAGTTATCAGGGACACACTGGGCCTCTTCTTTGAGCTCGGGGCAGGGGGTCCCGTCGTTGGCAGGCTGCACTCGGACATAACGCGTTCTGGTCTTGGCTCCTAGCTTCCCACAAGGGCCTGTACACAGCCCCCAGGATGACCAGAGGGAGACTTCACAGTCCAGTGGTGTCTCTGGACCTGCACCAAGCACAATTGAGACCATGAACACCAGTGGAAGGGGTGCTTAGGTATGCCCCTTGGGGCTGCCCTCTGCAGGCTTGAAGAGACACACCTGCAGAGGAAGGCACAGGATGAAGGTACAGTACAGACTCTTACCAATTGCCCAGCTGGAGCCTACTGGCTGGGTGCCAAGTGCCATCGCCCAGGGCTGGCATCTAGGGCTTTGGAAACAGACCTGGGAGAGGGGAGGACGCTCCTGCTGCAGACACTGCTCTGACCAGAGTCCAGACCTGCCCCTCTACCCTAATGCAGACATTGGGCTGAGCAGGGCTTATGGGGCCTTATCCTTCATGAAGCTCATTTCCGGTGCTGTTGCTCTCATTGTCCTATGTCACATTTGTTTGGTTTTTTCAACTTAAAAATAATTAATTTGCACTCTAGGAGGCCAAGCAGGTGGATTGCCTGAGCTCAGGAGTTTGAAACCAGCTTAAATAAGAGTGAGACCCGGTCTCTTCAAAAAAAATAACTGGGTGTTGTGGCAGGTGCCTGTAGTCCCACCTACTTGGGAGGCTGAGGCAAGAGAATCCCTTGAGCCCAAGAGTCTGAGGTTGTTATGAGCTATGATGCTACAGCACTCAATACCAGGGCAACTGAGTAAGACTTTGTCTCAAAAAATAAATAAATAAATAAATCGGGGCGGCGCCTGTGGCTCAGTGAGTAGGGCGCCGACCCCATATACCGAGGGTTGTGGGTTCAAACCTGGCCCAGGCCGAACTGCATCAAAAATTAGCCGGGCGCAGTGGCGGGCGCCTGTAGTCCCAGCTACTTGGGAGGCTGAGGCAGGAGACTCGCTTGAGCCCAAGAGCTGGAGGTTGCTGTGAGCTGTGACTCCACAGCCCTCCACCGAGTGCGATAGAGTGAGACTCTGTCTCCACAAAAAAAAAAAAAAAAAAAAAAAAAAATCGGCTCAGCGCCTATGGCTCAACGGGCTAAGGCGCCAGCCACGTACACCTAAGCCAGTGGGTTCCAATCCAGCCCGGGCCTGCCAAACAACGGCTGCAACCAAAAGAAAAAAAAAAAAATGGCCGGGCATTGTGGCGGGAGCCTGTAGTCCCAGCTACTTGGGAGGCAGAGGCAGGATACTCGCTTGAGCCCAGGAATTGGAGGTTGCCGTGAGCTGTGATGCCACAGTACTCTGTCCAGGGTGACAGCTTGAGGCTCTGTCTCAAAAAAAAAAAAAAAAATCAGGCTCAGTGGTTATGGCTCCGGCCACATGCACCAAAGCTGCCGGGTTAGAACCCAGTCCAGGCCAGCTAAACAACAATGACAACTACAACACCCCCACCCTACCCCAAAAAAATAGCCAGGCATTGTGGCAGGTGCCTTTAGTCCCAGCTACTTGGGAGGCCAAGGCAAGAGAATCACTTAAGCCCAAGAGTTTGAGGTTGCTGTGAGCTGTGATACCACAGCACATTACCAAGGGCAACATAGTGAGATAGTGAGACTGTCTCAAAAAAAAAAAATCATAAATTTGGGGTATTGGTTGAATCACTGAGTAATTTCCATTCTTCCAAACCAAAGGGGAAATGCCTTGTATATGCACCACATGCCAAACCAGCAGATGGGTAGTGTTTCTCCACGGCTGAGGGGCCAGGGTGGGCAGCCCCTAGGTGGCCAGGAGTCCAACCTTGCTCTGCTGTGCATATGAGGACAGTGTGATGTCCTCAACCAGCAGCAGGGCACTGGGTCCACTGGGCTCTCCTAGTACACCCTGCCAGCTCCTGTGACCAGCTCTGTGACAGCTGAAGTATGAGAACCCCAGAAACAACTGACAGGTGTTTGGTGGATTTGGGAATGAAAGCAGACTGCAGGGAAGGGGCCAGGGCAGCCAGCCTGGGGGGAATGCCTGAGCCCGCACTGCCACATGGCAATCACTCCCCATCTTCATGGCCATGGTGAGGAGTTAATGACCAGCCACAGGGCCCTAGGGTTGCAACACAGGCTTCACATGTGGACCTCTAGGCTCTATAGCAATGGTTCTCAACCTGTGGGTCACGACCCATGGGAACTGTATTAAAGGGTTGCAGCATTAGGAAGGTTGAGAACCACTGCCCTACAGGTTCCTAGTGGGAGGAAGAGGGGAGGATCCTGCAGGAAGCCAAGGGGAACCAGTTGACCTGGTGCCATCTGGCAGGAGCCTACTGGGCAGCCTCAATCAGATGTTGGGCTGAGGGTAGCATTGGAGACCCCGTGGGCAGTGGCACAGGCTCCATCCCCACACTGAGGGTATGGTGGTACTGGGAGAAAGTCACCAGGGCACAGGGAGGCAGGGCACAGGGGCACATGTGGCTGTGTGGCGCCTCCCAGATGTCAGGAGTGCTGGAATGTACTCAGCTGTTCCAGCCCCTCTGGGTGGACTCCTCACCATGCAGGCCCCAGCCAGCACAACCAGCTCTGTGTGCCTCCTGCCCCCACTCTATGTCTGGTTCCGGTCCCTTTGAGCTCAGGGCACACACAATCCCCTGCACCCTGCACTGCAAGGCCCTTCATGTTCGATCACAGGTGACTTTGTCCCTCTTCTGGCCCAACGTGCTAGCCATGGGCTCTCTGCCCCCTGCAGCCAGGAGCCCTGAGGTGGGGCAGATCTACAGCTCCCTGGACCATCTGGTGGGTCCTCCTGCCAGACTGTGCCTCGTCTGTAGTGCATGGCTGGCACTCAGTAGTGTTTGCCCATTGGAGGAATGACTTCATGGGTGTCCACCTGGAATTGCACATCCACACGGACAAAGGAGCAAGGATACGTTGCCCGAGTTGGGCAAGGGCAGCACCATCCAGGGCCATAGTGAGGCCAGCCCAGACTCTACAGGAGGAGGGGGACCCTGAGCCAGGCACGGCCTCTGGCCTGCAGTACACTTCCCGTCTGCCTTGCAGAGCTCACTGTCTCCCACCTGACCTGACCCTGGCATTGGTGAGGCCCGCTTGAAGAAGACAACTAGGCTCACTGCTGACAAAGTTCCTCAGCCTGCTAGGTTTGGGTTGACTCCAGCTCTTCATTGGTAAGGAAACATTTGTGGGGCCCATTGAATTAAGTCCTCTCTCAGCACATGGGAAGTTCATCCTGCCCTCGAGTGTCCACAGCCAGAGAGATTGGGAGACCAGTGGCCATTGCCTGCCGTTGTGGTGCTGCTACAGAGTGCTCCTGGTGCCCCCATGGGCAGAACCTGAGCTGGATGTGGCCAGTGGGATTGGGCCTGGTACCTCTTAGGATAGCCCTTGCCCTGTGGGCACGGGTATCTCCCTTTGTAGGGAGGGGACAGACAGGACCTGATTTAGTCAACAACATCACCTCTGTCCCTGTTTGCTGTGACATACAGGTCACCTGTGGGCACATTTATGGTGGGACACAGCCTTTCAGATATTCTGGGCTTTTATCATGTCTGGACTGTAAAGCGGAAGGTGGCACTGGAATCTTCGCCACAGTGTCTGAGTCACCCACGCTAAATCTTTTAATAAGTTAGCATCATCTGGCAGTGAATGAAGTAGCTCAGAGACTGTCCATGTGACCCCAAAGCTGTGTCCCTTAGGGACTGTCTTGAAGACACTGGCATACTGCACAGTGCCTGGCATAGGGGTCACTGTGTATGTTTGGCCACCTGAGCCACCAAGGGGACACATACCCTGCAGGGCAGGACACAACTCTGAGCTGTGGCTCCTCCCACAGGACATGGGCAGAGGCACATCACATCTCCCCCCAAATCAGAGCACCAGGGAGGGCCCAGGAGGTGCACGGATGGGAGGCTCAGAGTCCCTTCCATGCCTCCTAGGCCTATCCCTCCCCATCACTGCGTCCCAGTGTCTCGGCTGGCCCCTGCAATATGGGGTTGGGAAGCAAGGCAGTTACCTGAGCGGCTGTCGACAATCTCATTGTCCCTGCTGGCCAGACCCAGGGTGGGGGGCACAAAGGCCCTTGGGCCCTGCTGGAGCAGTACCAGGGTCACCCTGGCGATGGGAGGCAAGGACTTCAGCCGTGGGTAGTAGAAGGAATTTGCAGGGTGACTGGGCGAGGAGGATGTTATCTGGGGTGGAGGAAGAAGCACTTGGCACTAGGGGTCTGAGAGGCGCACCTTCCTGTGTATGTGTCCCCCTGGGGCCAGTACCCATCGTCCAGCAGACCAGTGCTGGAACACAGCCCCCAATCTGGGCTCCTGGGGTGGGCAGGCTGTGCCCCTGGGGTGTGGTGCCACAGGGTCAGCTGAGATATTCAGGGTCACACATGCTACTTGCCGAAGCCCAGAGCCTGGCCTGGGAACTGGGCGTAAAGTCAAGACTCCCAGGATGGATCCTCCCTGTGGTGAGGTGGGAAAGCCCTCCTCGCTGCCCAGCACCAGAGGCAGAGCCACCTCTGGCAGGCAGAGATGCTTGGCTCTGGTCCTCTAGGAATGAAGAAGGGGGCTGCTCACCTCAGTCACCGTGTCCTGCGGGATGGTGGCAAAGTTGGGGGAGGAGAAGGTGAAGCCACTATCTGTCCCAGCGTCGTATGGGTGCAAGTCCAGGGCCACCTGCTCCTTCCAGCGGCCTCCCTCGCACAGGTCCAGACTGTCGATGCCCACAAACCAGTCGGGGCTGGGGACGATGCGTACCACGAAGGACACCTAGGTGCAGCCACCACTCAGCACCTGCCAGAGCCTTGTGCCTGGCCTGCCCGCCCTGCCGGCTGGCACTCACCAGCGAGTGCCTAGAGTGGACCTCCAGCTCCGTGGAGGTCTGCCCGATGCCACTGGGAACGGCCGGGGCTGCAAACACCCCATGCACACTCTGGAGCTTCTCCCCGGCAGCCTCAATCTCCCTCATCAGAGCCCAGGCTTCCCCGCGTTCTGCGAAGTCCCGCAGCCCATTGCTGACATACTGGTTCTTCCTCCACATACTATAGTCAGAGCTGTGCGCAGCCCCTGTGGAATGAGAGAGGCAATGGGGTCCCAGGCTCACATCCAGTTGGCTGGCCGAGTGGACACCACATCCCCCTTCCCTGAGTATCAGCTCCCTTGGCGGCAGGGTGGGAACCACTTCCATCCCTGCCAGATGCAGCCTGTGGATCCTGTGGCTGCCCGAACATCTGCTGATGTGACAAGTGTCCAGCCAGGCCTTCCCCTGACCCAGCCGTCCTGTGCCCAGCACATCCCCGGACCCCAGAACATCCCCCAGCAGCACACAGTAGGAGCTTAGCTTGTACACCAATATCTATTAGATATGAGAGTGCCTTCCGAACTGTAGAGTCCTTTAAAGCTGCTGTGGTGACAGAGTCCCCATGCTATAGTCTCCTGGGTGGAATAGGGTCACTGCTGAATACGCCTCAACTAGGGGCAGAGGAGGGGGTGCACTTACCCAACAGGGAAGACCACTGTGCTGGGGGCCGGAACAGGGGGTACTGCTTGGGGAAGGCTGTCTGGCTCCACTTGCCGGTAAAGGTGATGCTGTATTTGGCTAGAGCTCTAGCTGTGCAGACGGACTCTCCTCCAAAAGGCTGGCCAGAGGTGGAGCCAAGTGTGGCCAGGAGGAGAGCCCAGAGGGCCCTGCCCAGGGCGGTGGCTGGGCTGGGGTTTTCCATCACCTAGGAGCAGAGGGGGAGCATGGCCACTCACTGGCTTCATCTCCAGATGCTCCTGGGCATGCCAGCCCCTGGTGTTGAGACAAGAAGGGGCTCCCAAGGATACCCATGAGTGCCAAGAGCCCTGAGGGTGGTTGGAGGTGCCTGCCTGCACATCCACCCGCTCTGTGAGCTCTCCAGCTGAGTTTCCAACCCCCATCCCTGGAAGCAAGTGTGCACAAGGCTAGATTGGATCAGGCTATATTTGCCCGTGGACCCACAAGAACCAAAGGGTCACTAGTGGAGTTACAGTACAGAGGATCCATGCACACTCCGGCAGAGCAGCCGAGCCAGCAGCCTTGCAGCTCGCTGGGCCAGTCTGGGAATGGCTGGGGAGGCGCCAACTGTGTCCTTTGCCTTCGCTGAAATCCTGGACCTCACGTAAACTTGGCCGACTAGCAAAGCTGGGCAGCAGCCAGTCCCTAGGATGGGTCTCCCTTGTGGGGTGTTGCAGGTTTCTAGGCCAGGGTGAAAGTGCCAGGAGGCCTTGGTGGGTCTGCATCCCAGGGAGGAAGGCGCTTGCTGTACTCACCGGCCAGAGCAGCGGGAGGGCAGGCAGTGGGGATGCGGGCGCCAGCTGGTCCCAGCGTCCTGACAAGAGGCTCCCGTTCCTCCTAGCCCCGTGGCCCCTCCTGGCCCCCAGAGAGGGGCCTACAGGATATCGTAGGAAGGGCGACGTCAGGGCTGCAGGAGCCGCACACTCTGTCCTCCAGCTCCTCCAACTGCCTCGAGAAGCTTCTCTCAGGCTGGATCACCCCTCCCCTTGCCACCGCTGCTGCTGCTGCCGCACCCCTTTCTTTGTCCGCCAGTCCCTCCCCTGCACTCCTCCCTCGGCTCTCTCCCTCCCTCTCCCTTTCTCTCCCTCTCTTCTTTTCCCTCTAGCCCCTTCATGGAGACTCCTGGGTGCTGCTATAGGGAGCTCTACTCTTATATGGGAACAGGGGTGGGGGGGGGGGAGGCAGGGGGGGCGGGGCGCACAGGGCTCTTGTTTGGCTGAATTAAAGCCGACCTACCCCTTCCCAGGCACGGAGCCACCTGGTCTATCACCAACCTCCAGCTCAGGCCTCGCTGGTCCTTGGGCCCCTGAATTTCAGCCTCTTGTCTGTCATGGCCTAAAACTGTGAGGGTTGGGAATAGCCCTGGGCACTGCAGGCCCGCACAGACCCAGAGTCAGTGCTCAGGGGGGAGGGCACCCTCCCAGAAACCCAGGCAGTCACTCTGCCTGCCTCTGGGAAGTGCTAACAGATTCTGAAGCTGGTGGCTCAATGACAGGAGAGCCTGTCTAGAGCCCTGGTCACGGGATCTGGAAACCAGGAGGGAGGAGAGAGTAGAGACAACTTGCTCAATCTTCCCTGCCTCTGCCTCTGCTCAGTGGAATGGCCCCTAGCTTCTAAGCATAAACAAAACTCCTCATTTAGGGAGCCCTGTTAATGTTTCCATGCTCAGAGAGAGGGAAAATGGATAGAGTGAAAAAGGATAGAATGCAAAATAAAAACGAAGGACCTAACCTATATTTGAACCAAATGTAGCTGTAGCTCTGAAACGGTGTCAGGCCCCAGGGCCTCAGGCCAAAGACAAATCCCAGCCTTAAAAGGACTCTCACAGCCTTAAAAGTCATTGAGGACCTCAGAGAACTTTTATTTGTATGGGTTATACCTATCTATACTTACCATGTCTAAATCATAATAAATGTTCAGAACTCTTATTAATTCCTTTAGGAGTAACAAAGGCTATTATGTGATAACATAAAAGCATAATGTTTTATGAAAACTATATTTTTCTTTCTTTTTTTTCTTTTTTTTTTTTTGTAGAGACAGAGTGTCACTTTATTGCCCTCAGTAGAATGCCGTGGCGTCACACAGCTCACAGCAACCTCCAACTCCTGGGCTTAGGCGATTCTCTTGCTACAGGCACCCGCCACAACACCCAGCTATTTTTCTGTTTTGCAGGTCGACCGAGGCCGGGTTTGAACCCGCCACCTTCGGTATAGGGGGCCAGCACCCTACTTGATGAGCCACAGGCACCACCCAAAACTATATTTTTCAAAATAAAAAACCTTACTGAGAAAAGTGGCATGGCTTTATACCTATGTGCAGACCTAAACTGGGCTCGTGCACCTGCATCCCTATCCATGTCTACGTCCACACATGGGACATGTTACATCAGTCGAAGTGTGGTAAAGAGAACCTGGCTTTGCAGGGATATGCAGCTCCTTCTACGGCCTTTCCACCACTCCTCACAGAAGGAAGCCTGGGCTCCTTAGAAATGCAGCCGATTCTGAGTTAGAGGAAAGAAGTGGGAGACGTACTTGGGACACCATTGTGTGCTAGGAGCCAAACACATACGGTTCACCACCCGGTACAGTTTGGTTCTCAGCTCAGTGGCTACAGCCTTGGGGCTCACCCCAGTTAACAGGAAGCCAAGGGGATCTGGAATCTCCACTCCCAGCCCCCACCCCTCACATGCCTCAGGAAGGGTCTGCAATTTGGGGCTCCAGCTAGGATGGGGATCGGCAGGCCTGGGGCACCTCCGACTGGGCCACAGCTGATATGCCTGTATCAGTGCAGGAGGGTGCTAGGCTGGATCAGAAAGTGGCCAGGGAGGAACTTCTTTCAATGGTGGCAGTGTCCCCCTCAAAAGCATGCCTGAGAAGGTTCATGGACATAGGAAGGGTTCTTGCTGTGCTCAGAGAGGGTGTCCTGGGAAGAGGTGGGCTTAATTTCTGGAACCTGAAGCCCCTGAGGTTGTGTTGTACCAGGGTCTCAGGTGGAACCATCACTGCACTGAGGGGGAACCAGCCTTCAGGTCAGGGGCCAGGCACCCTGCATGACTGTGAGCTTTCCATGGCTCCCTAGGAAGCCCACTGACCCTCAGACTCCCTCTGTAAACCTGGATGCCATGTGCCACCCCTGCCAAGGTGAACATGGAGTACCACTCTGCAAGATGTCTCCACACAGAAGGGCTCCCGTGCACAAGGGCAGGAGCCCACAGCATCTGCACCCATTCACTCAACATGTGGACAACCCCTGTATCTCCAGATGGGGCCACAGAAGTGACCCTAGTACACTGGAGGCCGTGGTGATCTGGAGGTGGAGAGGGTACGCTGTGTAGACTGGAGTCTGTTACTCGTTAAGTGTTTAGTTAGCCGGTTGACACTACTGTCCTCACTAAAGTTCACTCAGTGTCCTCTGAGGACAGGGCCTTCCTGGAGGTTACTCCTAGCCACTAGCCCCAAGGTGGTTGCCAGGGGAGTGTGGTGCCGGGCTTTGGCTGCAGCCGGCCAAGCAGTCCTGTCTACACCCAGCCCAGTCTCCCATGGCCTCACAGGCCTCCCCTGGTCACTGTAGCTCAGACAGTGTGAGCCCCTGAGGTGAGTGTCAACCTCAGGGGCTGACAGGCCCAGCACTCCCAGGGTGTTGGCAATTTTTAAAACGCGTCTGTTAACCAAAATGAGTTACTAATGCTGGACTCTGGGATGAGTACAAGGTGTTATAAAGTTCCTTTGCAACTGGGATGGAAGGTTAGAGTTTGTGTGGCTTAAATTGGATCTCAGCAGGACAGAAAGTTTTCCATAGGCCTATCTGTGATCTGCACTGGGCAGGGAGTGTGTGGCAGGCTCAGCAGGCTCCCTGCCCCCAGGCACATCTTATTCACCCAAGAACCCAAGACACCCTCAGGACACTGGGGTTCCTGCCTGGGTTATGGCTGGGCCTGTGGGTCTGAGAAACAGCATCTCCCTCGGGGCTGATCTGTGCCTCCCAAGGGTGGGACAGAGGTCCCCCAGCCTGACAGGGGTATAGTTGGGGCTCCCAGCCAGGTATCCCAGGGCACCCAAATGTCAGGCACCAGTAACTGGCTCCCCAGGAGGATCCTGCCACAAATACCAAAACTCAGGTGGGGGCACCCACACAGCCAGCCCCACGTAGGGGCAATTCCCTGCTCTGTGCTCATCCACAGACATGTGCTGTGGTCTCTGCACACACCTGCTCTCCCCAGCTTTGATCTTTGTGGCATGGTGTTCCCAAGAATGGGCCAGGCAGCTCCTGTTCCCCCTTCTCTTCACCTTACTGGGTGGCTGTGCTGGGACACTCCTAGTTTGCTCACACCCTGGGGCCTTGCTCTCAGAGCTCCCTCATCCTAAGAAACTCTTCCCCCGGCTCACCCTTGTCCCTGGCTCTGGGGGGGACACCCTTAGGCCTCCAACCAGAGGAGCACCTGCCAATTATGGCTTTGTTTTCAGTCAGGGCTCCTGCAGAGAAATAAATCTGCTCTAACTAGTGTTAAGTGGCTTATAGAATTGTGAGGAACATTAAAGAAAGATTGTTTAGACTTCCAAGGGCGACTTCCAAAGCTTCAGGGCAGGACCGCCACCCACAGGCCTCTGGCCCCTCCTCCTGGCCCCTCCCTCCTGCTTAGTGCCACTCTAGGTTCAAGTTTTTGCTAGCACTCCTGGTGGGAAGAGCCTGAATCAGGTCAGGTTTTCCAGGGTCTCAGGCTGAGCTTTGCAGCGTCTCCAGTCCAGAGAGGCACCTGGAAGAGGGGTGGGAACACATGGGGGAGCCACAGTCTTCACAGTGCCCACTTGCATTCAGTCCTCCCCAGTTTACGGAACTAATGCTGAGCACACACCTCACCTGGCTGCTCACCACATGGAAGCATGACTGGACCCTATGCTTGGCTCAGCACTCCCACCAGTATTACAGCAAATCCTCCAGTCCCATATCAGGGAGGCAGCCTGGCCACAGCTGGTGGGCCACAGACCTGGGGACAGAGCCTGCTGCTTCAGTATAAATCCCATTTTTCCTCCTCTGTGCTGCAGTCCATCTCTCTTAAATGTGGGCCTTTTTTCAGTAGCATTTGCCATAGTGCCTTTATTCATCCAAATTAAGATACTGGGACCTCCGCAAAAATGACAGAGTAAGGACTTCTGGGGAAAAAAAAAAGGACTTCTGGGAACTCTTCATCCAAGCAATGAGACAACTGGCAAAAATGTCAGAACCGCTTTTATGATCTGCCATCTGTGGTGGAACCACCACCAAGATGCAGATTTTTATAAAAACCCTCACAGGAAAGACCATCACTCTTGAGACTGAACCCTCAGATACAACAGAATGTACAGGCCAAGATCCAGGATAAGGAATTCCTTCTGATCAGCACAGATGCATTTTTGTTGACAAGCAACTGGAAGATAGACATACTTTGACTATAGCATTCAAAAGGAGTCCATCTTTCATCTTGTGTAAAGACTTTTGTAAAGAAAATGAAGAAGAGGTCTTACACCACTCACAAGAAAAACAACCTGTAAGAGAAAGAAGGGAAGCTGGTGGTCCTGAAGTACTTTCAGGTGGAAGAGAATGTAAAAATGAGTTGTCTTTTCTGAGAGTGTCCTTCAGATGAATGTGGTGCTGGCGTCTTTACAGCCAGCCACTTTGATAGACATTACTATGGCAAATGTTGTCTACTGCTTCAGTCAACTAGAAGACAGGTAATTATAAATGCGTTAATAAAAGACATGTACTAAAAAAAAGTCAAAATAAACTTTTTCAGTACTCTTGAAATTCACCAAAGGCTTA
The DNA here is from genome assembly GCA_963573935.1 of Arctocebus calabarensis. Lineage (NCBI taxonomy): Eukaryota > Metazoa > Chordata > Mammalia > Primates > Lorisidae > Arctocebus > Arctocebus calabarensis. Next base: position 23,863 of record CAUYON010079533.1, read on the forward strand.
CAGCAATCTATGGAGAGTTACTTTATCAAAAAAACAGGCTGAATCTTGATAACAACAGCAAACTTCCTTGTGCTTTAAAATCACCCCAGGCCCATCCCCCACCCCAAGTAGCCTTGAAAATTAACAACCTTAATGGTAAATCCAATAGCCAGGCAGCCAGTGGGTCAAACAGAATAGGGAATGAGCTCTTTCAAGATTAGTTTGTAGAAAGTCATCATCATTTCACCTAGCTGGTGGTTCCCTGGAAGACCCCACTTGCAAAACTTCACTGTACTTGACTGACTCAGAGCTCTCCAGTGTGAAAGGCCTTTCCTTGGGTACCTGCCAGACAGGGCGTGCCTGGCCTTCTAAAAGCCCCCATCTTGGGTGGAGATGGGGCAGATGCAGATAGGGGAGGGGCTGGCATGTTCCTGCCAAGCAGTGTCCCCAGAACTTTCCAGCAGCAGTGTGGACCCTTAATGGGGGCCTGTCCTACACTGGCTTTGAGACAAGTACAAGGACAGTATCACAGCCATTGCCCATCCCCCACTCCCACCCCCCTTGGGTGGAGTCCAGACAGCTCCCAGCTGGAGCCACTGTCTGTAACCTCATGTGTCCTGTGGCCATGAGCACCAGGCTGGACTTGCTGGCCTTCCCCATGAAGGCACGGGGCCGCCCAGGTCTTCAGAGCAGTGCCCAAGTCCACCCCAGGCCTGTCTTGGGGAGGTGGTGCAGCCTCCTGGGTAGCACTGCACCCTGTCCCCTGGGGCTCCCTCCTCTGCACAGATCCCTGCCCCCCTACCTTCCCCACAGTCAGCCAAGCAGGGCAGAGCACTGGGGGGGATTTTGGGGGGAGGCTTCCTCCCTCCTCTGGGGACCTACTTCCCATCTGGGAAAATATGGGCAGGCCTGGCCCAGCCTCCTGGGCCACTTTCCACGGGTGACTGGGAATATAGGTCAGCCCTCTCGCACAGGCTGCCAGAGCAGTGGAGGGAAACATCCAGCCCAGGGGTGTGGGTGCCCTGGACACAGCCCAGCCCTCCTTCCTGTGACCCGGTTCCCACTGCAATCCTGGGTCAAGACCCGACAGGGTGTGGTCATGGCAAAAAAGCCATCTCCTTTCACTGCTGGCCCCTTCCCCTCAGACAGGGAAACCCAAAGCCACTGGCCAGCCACACCAATCCACCCTGAACCCCCGCCTGCCCCCTCAACCCACCCTAATGCCCCAGCCATAGGCACCCCACCCCCAGCCTACTCCTTTGCCTCCTGACACTGGCCCTGTCTTGCCATGGTGGCAGTCCAACCTGCTCCCCCAGGAGGGCTGTATGGGCCTCAGCCCTGGAGTTATGGCCCCTAAGGGGGCACCCCCCACCGTGTAGCCCACAGAGAGCATGAAAGTAGCAGTCTTCCTACTCCCACCAGCCCCAAAACTTGAGTGGGACCCAAGACCCAAGCAGCAGAGGAGGCTAGCCAGAGGCCTCAATGGGACAGGACCCCCAGATGGGACCCCAAACGCTGCATCTTCACCAACTCTACTGCCAGGGTACTTAGAAAAAAATTATCTCAGAAACTATTTTAGACTTAAGAAAAGTTGCAGAATATTAACAGCCACTATTCCCTGATTCACTTCCCTAGTCTTAGTTCCCATTTGTCCCAAATTTAAGCTTATTTTATTCTTTCTCGCGCCTCATCTCTCAGCTGTTTATAATAATCACTTTGCGCCTCTAATAACTTACTAGCAGAGTCCTGTGTACCCCTCTTAATGCCCCCTTAATTTTCCCCAGTGTTAACACGTATCCCTAAGGTAGAGTCAAAACCAGGCTCTTAACACTGGTGCCGCGTTACTAAGCAAGCTCAGGCCGCATTCCAGTGTCAGCAGTTCTCCCATAACGGCCTCTTCTGGGGCTCATCACCCTGCTCCAGTCCAGACAGTCCTTGGGCTTTGCTAGCTTATTGTGACCTTGAGGGTTGGGCGTGGCAAAGCTTTACTGAGGCTGGAGTTTGCTGTTCCCTCACAGTTGGAATGAGGAGGAACCTGGTCCTTCTCAGGTATCACATCTGAGGCCACCATGTGGCTATGTCTGCTCCCAACAGGCCTGGGAGATGTGGGGATGGACACCCTGTCCCACCCCCACTGCAGGGGCTGCCCCTCTGTGGGGGAGGGGTGAGCCTGGGACAGCCCTGGGCCACAGCACCTCATCATCCTTCAACTCAGGGCTGGGCTGGGATTGTTGGGAAGGCGGCGCCTTCTCTAACTTCCCTTCCTGGGCTCACTCAGAGGAGCCTCACATTCCTGCCAGAGGGACCAGGAGCAATGCCGGCTCCTTAGCTTCCTTAGTCAGACTGGGTGACTCAGGGACCCTCCATCCAATAGCACAGGGATCTGCATGTCTCTAGGGCTGCCATTCTGGGGACTCTCAAGCTCTCACACCGTTCAGCTCTGAAAGTCACTGGAGGCCCCAGCTGACATATCCAAGGCCCCTGAGTCCGAGAGTTTGCAGAGGGCTGAGTGAGCAATGCCCACAGGGGCTGAACAGAATGGCCTGTGGTCTGTGGAACCCTGTGCTGGGGTCTGGCGAGGGCAAGGGAGAGGGCTGTGTGCTTGTTGGCAGGAAGAGCATGTGACTCCTAGGAGACCTGGAGTTCTCAGCTGCACCCCAGGAGGCAGGGGACAGTGAAGTGTCATCCATGGATCCTTGGGGGAAGACTCCAACCCAGCAGCCCAGAAATGCCACCACTGAGCACAAAAGCAGACATGAGGACATGTCCACGTACTCTGTCCAGGTAAAACCATCAACTGACCACAACCAAAACAGCGGCAATGAGGCAGATACCAAGATGAGCTAAGTGGAGCCTAGTAACCAGCATAATAGACGGGGCAGATGGTTGCAGGGTATAGCCTGGCTGTAAGTCATAACTCTCCACACTCCAAACACAGGGGCTGAGCATGTAAGGCCAACACGAGGGGCCCGAGGAGCACACAGCTACAGGGGCTGCGCCTCTTCAGAGGCAATGTGGTGGCAGCAGAGAAATGCAGACCGATCATTTGGATATGATCTTCACGTTCCTTGCAGAGAAAATACTATACTTCTTATAAATAAGACTGTGCCTATTACATACTGGCTGCAAAGAAAACCTCTTTGAACTAAAAAGTAGATTAATTAAAATGATTTTATTATAAACCAACAAAATATAAAATAAACAACAAAAAGTGCCACCCCTTTCCCTCAAAACGTAAGCACTCAGAAACCAAGGAATGCATTCCCCAGGACCCTCAGATAAGCAGGGAATCCAGTCTGCGCGTGGCTGTTGGAAAGAGAGAACACATGGCTGAGAACGTAGATGTCCAACCAACACTGGGCTCAGAGCCTCCGCACATCTGTTATTTTCATAGGGAAAAATAAACATAAGGGTTTGTACTCATCTTAAGAAAGTAGAATGAGGCTTGGCGCCTGTGGCTCAACGGGCTAAGGCGCCAGCCACGTACACCTGAGCTGGCGGGTTCGAATCCAGCCCCAGGACCCGCCAAACAACAATGACGGCTGCAACCAAAAAATGGCCGGGCGTTGTGGCGGGCGC
>CAUYON010079535.1:0-10998 GCA_963573935.1 Arctocebus calabarensis
CAAACTTGGGCTAAGCAGAAGCTTTCCCAGGAAAGCGCTTGTGGCTGGGATCACTCCTTAAGTGGCTATCCACTTACCCAGTGTGCTGAAACTGGTCTCACCCAATGCCCTGAGGGCTAAGGCTGCAAGGCGTCTCAGTCCCCGCCTCTCAGTCCCCGCCTTTAGGCTGCTCAGTCACTAGATTACTCGCTCCCGCCTGATGGCTATTCTGTGACCCTGAGGGTGGAGCTTGCCGTGGCAGTTCTCCTACAATGGTTCCACACAGCCCACAACCAAACACTGGAAGCTCTTTCTGGCTCGGTGGCTCAGTCTGGAGCCCCAGACAACACTCAAATACCTCTGCACTCTTGCCCCAGTTCTCTCAAGTCAGTACAACCGAGTGCCAGGTCCAAAAGAAACCCAAAAAGATCACAGGTAAGTCCATTCCAGTTTGCAATCTCACTGCTGCTGTAGTCACAGCTGCCGGCAGGATTAGACCGAACGAACACACGCAACCACTTGCCAGATCTCCACTGCTTTTGCCTTCCTCAGGGGGTCCAGAAGTCTCACGCTGTCTCCCTGTGTCCCCATAGGGATGTTTCTGGGCAGATCTCATCAGCCAGAGATGCCTGAAGTCTTCTCTCCCCAGTCTCACCGAGCCCAGTTGCAAGGAAGCTGTTACTCGGCCACCATCTTGGCTCCTCCCCACACTGACTAACTTTGTATTACAACATTGAAAGCACAATCTGTGGCTCTCTAAAGCATCATGTGCCCATTGTCATACAGAGAATACGTTGGTTAATGTGTCTCTTTCAGCTCTCTTGTGTAAATAATAGAAATATCAAATAATTAACAAGAAATATTGCTAAAATATCCATACTGAGATTGAGTGAATAGATGCAAGGTGTTGATTAGTCAATAAACATGAGTTACCCTGTGGAAACTCAACCTGATCTGATGAAAGACTTTCATCTGAGATGTTTTCTAGATTTCACAATTTCTTTCCAGTTATGAGAAGGAAATCTCAAAATACATAAATATAGGGATTTATACATACAGAAATTTAGGTGCCATGTGAATGGAATTTTAGCTTATAAAGATATTTTACCTCAAACAGTATAGATTTTTTTTTAAATATAGAATTTGACAAATTTAATTATTTCATTTTTTTATAGAAATTATATTCTCGATCTCTTGAAATATTAGATATCTGGGAAAATTAGCCTGGATGCTGGATTCGACCGGCTGCTGTCACCTAGACCTGGTGTATAAGAGAGTTTCAATTCTCCAGTCCTTTAACTACAGCCAACTTCATTTATTTTCACAATTGAATATTCTATGTAGTGTTTGCATTTCTTTCTTTCTTTCTCTCTTTCTTTCTTTCATTCTTTCTTTATTTTTACTGTTTGTTTTTTTTTTCTTTTTGGCCAGGGTCAAGTTTGAACCCTCCACCTTGGGTATATGGGACCAGTGCCCTACTCCTTTGAGCCACAGGCGCTGCCCATATTTGCATTTATTTTTTTAACTTATATTTATTTGTTTCTTGTTTTATTTCAGGTTAATGTGAGGGTACAAATAACCAGAGCACAATACTTGAATTTGTTAGGTTGAGTCCCTTTTGTAGTTGTGTCCTGCATCCAAAGGTGTTTCATATACCCCTGCACTGTGCCCATTAAGTAGGAGCACCCCAAATCCTACTTCCTCTCCTCTCATTCCCCCTCTTCCCACCAATTTGAATTGAAATAAGTTTTTCTCCTATGTGGGCATGAATTAGTTCCTCTACTGGCTTCATATTAGTATTGAGTACATTGGATATTTGCGTTTCCATTGTTGTAATACTTTACTAAGAAGAACTCCCTCCAGCTTAATACAAAAGATATAAAGTTACCATCTATGGCTGAATAGTATTCCATGGGATATATATACATGGTAAATATATATATTAATATATATATACTGGAGGTGGCAGGTTCAAATCAGGCTCCAGCCAAAAACTGCCAAAAAAAAAAAAAAAAAGCAAATACTTGAATTAAAATTCAAAATCTACCACTTAGGATAGGTAGAGTCCGACTAATTAACCTTTGTGTCATACGTTGTTTGCATTGGAAAAAATAGTTAATAAGAGAATTATATTTTTATTATAGGGCAGTTATAAAGGTTAAATACAATGATAATTGTTAAGAGTTCAAAACTGTCGTTTGTCACAAATTAATCAGCACATAAATGTTCTCAATTATTAATTATTTTAAATTATTTATAAACATATTTGAGAACATAAAAATATAGATGAATAAAGATAAAGTAGATTAGGTATCCCCCAAATTAAGGTAATACTGGGCATGTTTTCATGCAAACTGCCTTTACAATAACTCCATTAGCATCCTCTTCATACATCTATAAATATATTAATTTTGGTCAGATTGTCATAGATGCTAACTTTACTTTTTAATTCAGCACTAATTAAATTATTACAATAAAAGGTGAATATATTTAGTATGGAGATGAAAATGTAATTTTCATTTACACTTTTTTGTAAAATACCTAGGAAGGGAATTTCTATTTTTTAAAGAAGGGCCTATTTTAAAGTCTTAGTTGATCTTCACCAAATAGATAATCTTCTGGGATACAGAAAAGCATTTTACGACAATTAACTGTGTCAGAATGCTTGTTTCTTTTCAAAATACACATCTATGCCAGGGTATGTCATATATATACTTCTGCAAATATGGTAAGTCTAAAATATATCTAACATTTCAATAGCCTTCACAATATTTTTTCATATACAGATTTAATTATTTTCCTATGGCTTTCTATTCTACTATACAAATTTGTAAAACTTAGTAGTTGTGCAATTTATAACTAATCGTTCCCAACTACTAAGTTGAGATCTCATATTATTATGAGATCTCATATATTAATTTGTTAACTGTTACGTATCTGTATATAATAGTATTTCCCATAACCTCAAAAAAGAAAAAAAATACTCCTCACATATCTCCTGCCTGATAATTAACCATTTCTCTCTTTTATTTAATAGCATATTTTTCCAAAGTATCTTTATGCTCAATTTCTCTAGCTTCTAACTTCCGATCTCCTTCTGTGTATATTAAGTATAAATAAAATGTCTGTCTTTTATTATAAAAGAAAATAAAGAGCATAAAATATTAAATTATAACCAAGCATACGTACTATTAGTTAAATACTTATGTAATCACCACAGGTTAATAGGAATGGTTGATTATCAGGAGTTAAAAGCAATCTTTACATATATTTCCATTCTCATTCCCCTCCTCCTTTTCTGACTTCTTTTTTATTTTATCTTTATCATTAAATCATACAATAGTGATTTAATAGTGTACAATAGTGTAATCAAGGGGTACAATGTGCTGGTTTCATATACAATTTTAACTATTTTCATCAAATTGATTAACACAGCCTTCCTGGCAATTTCTCCATTATTATATGAAGACATTTGTATTCAGGATCCTTTTCTGACTTCTATGTAATCACTCCAAAGCTTGACTTTGAAATTTCTCACATATGTACTTACAGCTAAAAATACAGTTTACTTTTGCTTGTTGATAAACTTTACAATAATGATAGTAAAGAACTTATGTTTCTTTATGCCTGGCATCTTTAATTAAATTTGTCACTGAAATTTATTTTTATAGAGCTTATAGTAGTTTATTATTTTTATTGCTAAATAGTATTCCATTGTATGAATTAAAACAATTTTCCTTTTTGTGAAAAAATTGTCTATTTTATTAAGAGCTCGATCCATTGAATTTTTATTAGTTTTAACTTTTTTAATTGTTACAAACATCCAAATTATTTTTTGTATCATCCATGTATAGTTATGTTTTCAGGTTTTAGCTACTATAATTCTATTCCACATAACTTCATATACATATTTCTTGGTGAAGAAGAACATTTATAAATATGCATATGCTCAACTTCGACAGATATTCTGAAACTTTCTTAGAGATTTTTACAAAGTAACTGATTTATTATTTCACCAAAAGACCCATTGATCCACATTCTAGTGATTTCTTTATGTTTTGATATTTGACATTTTAGTCTTAATTATTGGCTTATAGCATGTTTTATTTAAATTTTAATTTCTTGATAAGTACTGAGGTTGAGATCACTTTAATATTTGACTTTATAATATTTTCTTTTTTAAAAATAGATGATATCTCTTATTGATTTTATAGTTTCTTTTTCTTCTGTAATTATATTTATAATATTTTATTTATATAATTAGTGAATGTATTCTCAAAAATATCTTTCATTTTTACTATCTTCTTAATCATTTGATTATTTTTTATGCTCACATAGTTTAGTTCATTAATCACCTCATTTATGGTGAGTGCTTTTATTTTGATTGTTTTTTTATGTATTGTTTTAATATTACTGCCTATAATTCAAGAAGACATTTTCATATGATATACAATTTGCATTTAAATTTTGACATAAAATTAAAATATAATAACACTTTGTGCAGGAAGAAAATAGGAAATAAGTTTCATATTTTTGTATATGTGAGTGGTCAGTGCCCCAGTAACTTTATTTAAAAAATAGTTTTCCACTGCTCTATTTGTAATGGTGATTTTTATTTATCAACATTTTAATCAATACTATCTTAATTACTTCACATTTATAATAATTCATGATATCTAGAAGAGCAATTCTTTTCTCTTTCATCTTCTTTAACAAGGAATATTTTATGTTCTTTTACGTTTTACCCGTGTTTTATAGTCTACTCTTTGGATTTATGGTCATATTGACTCTCAGCTTCACTCTGATGCTAAGTCTTCCAATCTACACACAGGATATGTGATTCTTAGCTTGTCTCTTTAAAACATTTTTCTCATTAGTTTCTCATTATGTTTATGTGTCTTTTACATTTTGTTGAATAGTTTTGAATATTTTATATATTCCTGAAATGAATTTTTTTATTTATTACCATTATATATTCTTTATGGAAACTTACTTTAACTTTTCTCTATTGATTTATAGTCTATAAGATTTCTAAACTCAGTTTTATTTTCGTATCAGTCCTGTTTAGTGTTCTATATCTTCATGAAAAATAGGGGTTTTATTTCTTCTTTATGTTATGACATCGTTTCTTTCTCCTAAATTACTACTTTGCCTAAGACCTTCAATTCAGTATTAAAGTTATGATACTGATAGCTTTGTCTTTATTATGTTTTCTTGGCAGGGATCATTGTCACTTTTTTAAAAAACAAACATTTTATTTGTTTTTTCTCCTGTAGCATACTTCTCTCTACACTATTAATTTTTGTTGTAATATTTATTATTTGATTTCTTTTATAAATTTTCCCAAATTGTTAATGTGAACTTTAGTTCAAAAGGCTAAAATTAATTTTTTACTAATATGTATTGTTCACTAGAATTACCTCCTTGACCAATATTGCAAAAGTGTTCATATATATTCCTTTTTAATCATTTAACTATTTTATAATGTCCTTATAATTTTAATTAATTATTTATTTAACAGAATATTTTATTAATTTAACAATTAAAGTCTTTTCACTTTATTTTTTTGCACATTTTTTGCAGATGTATGTGTTTTTTAAAAGAATGTCAATCTACTGATATTGAGTCTATTTCCCCATGTGGTTGTTGCTTTCAATTTCTAAACTGTGTTACTAACTACACAAAAATTTAGAATGTAATATGTTGTTATATTTCCATTAGTATTATTTCATGAGACTGCATTATTCATTTATATTCATTTAAATATTGTCAATTTAACAGACCTTTTTTTTTTTTTTTTGTAGAGACAAAGTCTCACTTTATCATCCTTGGTAGAGTGCTGTGGTATCACAGCTCACAGCAAACTCCAGCTCCTGGGCTCAGGTGATTCTCTTGCCTCAGCTTCCTGAGCAGCTTTCTTCTTTTTTTGGAGACAGTCTCACTATATGGCTCTCAGTAGAGTGACGTGTTGTTATAGATCACAGCAACCTCAAACTCTTGGACTTCAGCAATTCTCTTGCCTCAGCCTCCCTGGTAGCTGGGACTACAGGCACCCACCACAGCGCCCTGTTATTTTTTTTGTTGCAGTTGTCATTGTTGTTTAGCTGGCCCAGGTCAGGTTCCAACCCGCCAGCCTCGGTATATGTGAACAGTACCCTACCCATGGAGCAACAGACTCCGCCCAACATACCTATCTACTAATTATATATTAATTTGTACATTTACTATAAGTGTGTATTACCAAGCACTGACTTAAACTCAGAAAACATCACCTCCATTATCCTTATCCTTACAAGTATTCTATTATGTTCACTATTTTGATTAAATAAACAATTTAAGTCACACATGGCAGTCTTATTATTTCCATCCTCATAGTGATTTTTGTGTTGTATATGGATGTATGTATGTGTGTGTCTATGTACAGCCAAAGCCAAAGAAGTATGTTAACTGCAATTTCTCTAAGATTTTATTTCTGTGTGTTTGATATGAATATCAATGTATAAGTTTATTCATTCTTTTATATTGAACAGGGATCATCAGGTTTATAAAATGCCAATCTTTAAAATGCCAATCAAGTTATAGATTGGGATATTTCATGAATTTTGCAAAACTTTCAGCTATTGTCTCTTTATATATTATAAAAATATATAACATCTATATTTATTTCACCACATTCCCAATTTTGTTTCTTACTGGAATCTAATTGATTTTTTTTTTTTTTTGTTAAGAGACAGAGTCCCACTTTGTTGCCCTTGGTAGAGTGCTATTGGCTTCACAGTTCACAGCAACCTCTAGCTCCTGGGCTTAGGCAATTCTCTTGTCTCAGCCTCCCAAGTAACTGGGACTACAGGTGCCTGCCACAACGCCCGGCTGTTTTTTTGTTGCAGTTTGTCTGGGCCCGGGATTGAACTCACCACCCTGGGTATATGAGGCCGGTGCCCTACTCACTGAGCCACAGGCACCACCCCTAATTGAATGTTATACTAAGTCTTCTGTAATCTTCTTTAACTATCTCTTAATTTCTATCTTGTCATTCAAGAATCAGGTCAAAAATCTCTATATAGAGAAAAGTATTCATACTTTTATTTATAGGGTAGTGACAAATATATAATCAACACTAAAGAAATATGTTGGGAAATATTTTAAATTAAAAGAACATTAAAATGCTATATATTTCAAGAGATCATTTCAAATTCCAGCATTATCACTGTCACCTAATATATTTGTGCTCTTAATAAATCACTTATTGGGCAGTGCCTGTTGCTCAGTGAGTAGGGCTCAGGCCCCATATGCCAGAGGTGGCAGGTTCAAACCCAGCCCTGGCCAAAAATTACAAAAAAACTAAAAAATAAATAAAAAATAAATAAATCACTTATTATTTGAAGTTTCAGTTTCTTTATCTGTAAAAGTGTGATTAATAATAAATACATCAATTATTGTGGTAAGTTTTACAATAACTAATGCTCATGTATTATTTAATAAAATTTCTGCCACATTAATAGGCTTTATTTAACTCTGTCCAATACTGGAAAAACATCATACAAGCACACACTGAGAAATTATTGTTTAATAAATTTAGAGCTATGATCAGGACGAAAAGACAAAACTAAGAACTCATAAGATGCTTTATTGCTTTTAAACTTCCTTCTTGTTTTCGCTTGTAAGTTATTTTTAAAAATGATTAGTTTCAACAAGCCTGTTCAATTCTTACACCCACTGCAGTTAAAAGAAAAGCAAGATTGCTTTGGAAAGTTTGATCTTAGAAGTTTGAGAGGCTTATACTTTCACAAGTACACGTCTCTATGACGGGCAGTTCAATAACACGTTTCACGCTTTTATCTATTTTCGTGTCGTAAGTACTATCATTCTAAGTGGGGGTTTATTTTTTTTTCCTAGTGGAGTTCCAAGAGTTATTTCTGAGGTCAAAATAGTAGCATGCAGAAATTTGAAACTGTGTCTAAACCCCAAAACCACATTAACATCGTTGATTCCTGCAAAGCAAAAACTCTGTAAGACCCAAGTTGCCATTTAAACTAGACTCACCTTCAGTGTGTCTTCTTGTTGGTTGCCTTGAAAAGAACAGAAAGCTTAGCACAACAGAAACTGGGGGCAAAGCTTGTGATTATTGTCATGCAAGTTATTAACAGTGTCAGAAGAGCAGCCATAAAAAAATACACCACAGGGAAAAAATAGTCCGTGATGAGATTTACCAGCTCAGTAGGTGTGCAAAGACTAATGGTTTTAATTATATATTTTAACACATGCCAAGAAATACATTTTGTTGTGGCAATCTTAATTAATTTGATTTTGGTATGGTCTATTCTTTTCCAAATAAAATGGCAATTAGAATAGTTAGAATTAACTGTGAAAGTTTGAATTACTGCTATTTTAAAATGGCAACCATTGTCATCGCTGACTGTCAGTGGAAATATAGCTATCCTAAGAAATTTAATTTATAGATATTTGGATATTCTCATAGCAATCACTGAACATACTGTGCCCAGATATGCTTACCATGGTATAGATAGACATGCCCATTTATATATGCTCAGGCTAATAACTGTTACGTGAGTTTAATAGACATATTTTAAATCAATTGCTCCATGCCTATTAGCAATTAGTGGATCATAAACTCTTATAATTACAAAATTTTCCTAATTTGGAAAATTATTCAGTTCAGAATGAATTCAAAATATATCAGAAAACACAAAAGTTTTTTTTACTCAAAGGTAATAGGTTTCAGTGATATAAACCTGTTTCAATAATTATCTAAAAATAAAATTAAACAAGTATTAGCATAATCACCACCTTCTGGCCAACTATCAATTCCATTCTGACAGCAACTGAGACAAAGGTTCACGCTTATTTAATCTCTCATTGCCTGAAGCATACCTGAGTATTTTCACATTTATCCACCTGAATTTTAAATTCCAGTATAATGACATTCATTTCCCTTTTCCTTGTCATATCATGCGTTGTTCCTTGTCAAGAAATGCTATATTCTAGAGCATTTTGTTTGATTTTGCTGTTTTAATAGAGTAATTCATATTTTCTCTTGTCATTTCAAAAACAACACACAAACTTCTCTCCTTTTAGCCATTTTAAATTCTTGATCCTTAATATCTTAATCATTTTAGGTACTGGAACAAATTACCATAATCTGGGTGAGTTAAACAACAAACACTCACTCCTCTCAGCTCTGGAGGCTAGGAAACCCTGGACGAAGTCCCGTGTCTGACGAGTGCCCAGTGGCCGAGCTGTGCATGGCTGTCCGCTCAGCGCGTTCTCACATGGTGGAAGGCAGAAAAAGACAGAGTGAGCACTCGTGTTTCTTAGACCGCCACTAATCCTATTTACAATGCTTCCACCTCTTGACCTAACCATCTCCCAAAGATGCCACCTCCTACTGCCACACTGCTTTACAGATTAATATTTCAACATATGGATTTTGAGGTGACAACAACATTCAGTCCACAACACTCAGGGCTGTAGAGGACACCAAGAGCCTGACCACCTCTGAGCGAGATGACTTGCTGCTTGGGGGCGGGCCCTCAGCCAATTCCTCAGCAGGTGCTCCTTGCAGAGAGAGAACCCAGCCCATCACGATCCTTAGGCACGTAGTCATTGTCTAATACTCCCCTCACCTGTCCTGCGCTGTCTCAATAAAAGGCTACTGCGGAGGTTTCTCGGGGCTACCCTGCGATCAAGGTTAGCCCTCCTCCCACAAGTTTGTACTTCTAATCCGCGTCTCGCCTGGTTCTTTTCTGCTGAGATGGAGACCAAGGCCATAGGGGATCCAACTCAGGGTCAGTGTGCCGGGTCTTCGGCTGTCCCCTCTATGTTCTTTCTCTCCATAGCACTCAGAATCCCAAAAGGAAAAAACAAAAAAAACAAACCCCCCCCCAAAAAAAACGACAACTAATAGGTTGCTTTATTGCTTGTAAACTTCCTCTAGCATAGTATGTCTTTGCTACTTTTGCTAATGAAATCCACTTATATTTCACAGGAACGACTTTCCTTTTCTCAGATTGTCTTCTTCTTAAAGAATGTTCAACTCTGCTAAGTCCTCTATTTCTTCCAGGACCACAGGCTTCTCTGGTATTGCTGTTTGTCATTCTCACTTCATGGCTTATTTCTGCAAAACACTGTGAGTTCATAAAGACCAAAGTTCAGTAGGTGAGATAGTTTCTATATCATTCACACAAAAACCATGGTGTCTGGGACTCAGGAAGAACTCTAGTGTGTCTAATCCAGTAGCGGAAGCCACTGGCACTCTCTAGAGAGAAGCAGGTGTTAAATGTTGGGGTATGTTGTGTGTTCCTCATAAGAAGTGTGGATTTACACCTCCTGAGTTCTACAAATCAGGGCTGAAGCTGGTGGTTTATGCTTGTAATCCTGGCACTCTGGGTGGCAGAGGAAGTTGGATTGCTTGAGCTTAGAAGTTCCAGACCAGCCTGAGCAAAGTGAGACCCCATCACTACTAAAGAGAGAAAAAGTAGCTGGGTGTTATGGCAGTTGCCTGTAGTCCCAGCTACTCAACAGGCTGAGTCAAGAAGATAACTTGAGCAAAAACTTTTGAGTTTGCTGTGTGCTACGACACCAGGACACTCTATCCAGGGTGACAAAGTGAGACTTTGTTTAAAAAAAAAAAAAAAAAGAAAAGAAAACAAAAACCAACAACAGAAATAAAAAGGAAACAAATCACAAATCAAGATGCTTCTCCATACCGCTAAAAACTGGATGTTAAAACAAAATTGGCTTTGGGGCCTGGAAAAGGTAACTTACAGCAAGAATCTTACGATTCCTAGAAGTCCTTTTATCTAGCCAAGAGCAAATGCAAGACAACTCCAAAAATCAAAACAACCTTAAAACCTGGTCCACATATTCTTCTTAGCAAAGTATCTCAAGAATGGAAGAAAAAGTATCCAATGTACTCAGCCCTAATATGAAGCTAATTTATAGCTTTCATATGAAGGCTAAAACCCAATTATAGCACAGGAATACAGGGATAGGGGAAAG
>CAUYON010079538.1:0-13000 GCA_963573935.1 Arctocebus calabarensis
ACTGCATTCCAGCCTGTTTTCTCTAAAAACATCAAAATTTTTTTATTTTTTATTTTTTATTTTTTTTTTTGGTGGCAGCCATCATTGTTTGGCAGGCCCGGGCTGGATTCAAACCCGCCAGCTCAGGTATACGTGGTTGGCGCCTTAGCCGCTTGAGCCATAGGCACTGAGCCAAAACAGAGGCTCTTTGAGAAGAAAATTTCTAGGTGCTTTTTTCCCATTCATTAAAGGTACAATAAACCTATAGTCCCAGCCACTTGGGAGGCTGAGGCAAGAGAATCACTTAAGCCTAAGAGTTCGAGGTTGCTGTGAGCTGTGACGCTATAGCACTCTACCTAGGGCGACATAGTGAGACTGTCTCAAATTAAAAAATAAAATACACAGGCTCGGCGCCTGTGGCTTAGCGGGCTAAGGCGCCAGCCACGTACACCTGAGCTGGCGGGTTCGAATCCAGCCCGGGCCCCAAACAACAATGACGGCTGCAACCAAAAAATGGCCAGGCGTTGTGGCGGGCGCCTGTAGTCCCAGCTACTTGGGAGGTGGAGGCAAGAGACTTGCTTGAGCCCAGGAGTTGGAGGTTGCTGTGAGCTGTGATGCTACAGCACTCTATCCAGGGTGACAGCTTGAGGCTCTGTCTCAAAAAATAAATAAAAATAAAAATAAAAAATAAAATACACATAAAAAGGTACAATAAAAACAAACAAACAAGGGCGGCACCCGTGGCTCAGTGGGTAGGGCGCTGGCACCATATACCGAGGGTGGCAGGTTCAAACCCAGCCCCTGACTAAACTGCAACAAACAATAGCCAGGTGTTGGCTCGGCTCCTGTGGCTCAACAGGCTAAGGCGCCAGCCACCCACACTTGAGCTAGCGGGTTCGAATCCAGTCTGGGCCCACCAAACAACAATGATGGCTGCAACCAAAAAAATGGCCGGGCATTGTGGCGGGCACCTGTAGTCCCAGCTACTTGGGAGGCAGAGGCAAGAGACTCGCTTGAGCCCAGCCCAGGAATTAGAGGTTGCTGTGAGCTGTGATGCCACGGCCCTCCATCCAGGGTGACAGCTTGAGGCTCTGTCTCAAACAAAAAAAGAAGCTGGGTGTGGTGGCTTACACCTGCAATCCTAGCACTTTGGAAGGTCGAATTTGGATTGCTTCAGTTTAGAAGTTTAAGACCAGCCTGAGTGAGAGCAAGTCCCTGTCTCTAATAGAAAAACTAGGGCAGTGCCTGTGGCTCATCGAGTAGGGTGCCAGCCCAAATACCAAAGGTGGCGGGTTCAAACCCGGCCTTTACTGCAAAACAGAAAAATAGCCCAGTGTTGTGGTGGGCACCTGTAGTCCCAGCTACTCAGGAGGCTAAGGCAAGAGAATCGCCTAAGCCCAGGAGTTGGAGTTTGCTGTGAGCTGTGTAGTGCCACAGCACTCTACTGAGGGCAATAAAGTGAGATTCTGTCTCTATTAAAAAAAAAAAACAACAACAACTAGGGCGACGCCTGTGGCTCATTGAGCAGTGTGCCGGCCCCATATACCGAAGGTGGCAGGTTCAAACCCAGCCTCGGCCAAACCTCAAAACCAGAAAAATAGCTGGGCATTGTGGCGGGACCCTATAGTCCCAGCTACTTGGGAGGCTGAGGCAAGAGAATCGCCTAAGCCCAGGAGTTGGAGGTTGCTGTGAACTGTGTGACGCCATGGCACTCTATCAAGGGTGATAAAGTGAGACTGTCTCTACAAAAAAAAAAAAGAAGAAGAAGAAGAAAAACTAGACGGGCATTGTGGCAGATGACTATAGTTCCAGCTACTCCAGAGGCTGAAGCAAAAGAATCACTTGAGCCTAAGAGTTTGAGGTTGCTGTGAACTGTGATGCCACAGCACTCTAGCGAGAGCAACAAAGTGAGACTCTGTCTCAAAACAATAATAATAATAATAATAATAATTTTGAAGACCTACTGGGTACTTGGCCACTCTGAAACTACCGTCGGATCACTGGTTTTAGGTACATTATCAACAAATTTGATCACGATTATTGGAGAAAATGCTCTGCTTTTCGGAAAGAGAACTCCCATCTTCCGTTTTTTCAGGGTGTTCTCAGACTAATTCTGGTTTAATTATTTAGAGATGTTTCCAGGGCACAGAGACTTGCCACCTTCTATACAATATGCCTTTGAAGCTACAAAGCATATTCTGCTCCTCAAACTACAGAGAAACCATATGGCTTGGTTTGGTTTAGTTGAACTAAATTCTACCAGTGACACTTTTTTTTTAGAGACAGGGACAGAAGTCTCACTATGTTGCTTAGGCTAGCCTCGAACTCCTGGGCTCAAGAGATTTTTCCATCTCCACCTCCTGAGTGGGGAGGAATACAGGCATATGCCACAGTGCCAGGCTATTTCTGTCCCTTTAATTGTATCCATTCCTGGCTCGGCGCCTGTGGCTCAACGGGCTAAGGCACCAGCCATGTACACCTGAGCTGGCGGGTTTGAATCCAGCCCAGGCCCGCCAAACAACAATGACGGCTGCAACCAAAAAATGGCCGGGCGTTGTGACAGGCGCCTGTAGTCCCAGCTAATTGGGAGGCAGAGGCAGGAGACTCACTTGAGCCCAGGAATTGGAGGTTTCTGTGAGCTATGATGCCACAGCACTCTATCCAGGGTGACAGCTTGAGGCTCTGTCTCAAAAAAAAAAAAAAATAGTGTCCATTCCTGGGAAGGATAAGCTCATCTCTGTTAATGCTTGCCATCTTTCTTTGTTTGTTTGTTTGAGACAGAGCCTCAAGTTGTCACCCTGGATAGAGTGCTGTGGCATCACAGCTCACAGCAACCTCCAATTCCTGGGCTCAAGTGATTCTCCTGCCTCCACCTCCCAAGTAGCTGGGACTACAGGTGCCCTCAACAACGCCCAGCTATTTTTTAGTTGCATCCGTCCATGTTCTTTGACCGGCCCAGGCTAGAGTTGAACCCGCCAGCTCAGGTGTATGTGTCTGGCGCCTTAGCTGCTTGAGCCACAGGCGCCGAGCCAATCCTTGCCATCCTAATCCCCTTTTCTTCACCCTGATGCTGCCTGGTCAACTACAAAGAAGCTTATAATTTACATATTTTTCCTGTTAAGTGGGTTCCACCTTGGTTCTGTGAAACTGAGTCACGTTGTCTGTGAAAAACAAGCTTCCTTATGAAATCAGGTTCAGAAAGACATTGTTTTAACAAGTATGTTTACTGACAAAGCTCTAGAGACAAAGCACATAACACATGTCCAGAGTAATGCTTGCTTAATGAGGCTTGAAAGAAAGGAAGATCCTCTTAGAATACCAAAAGAAATGATGCTTCTTGAAAATTCTGGCTCCCTGCCGAAACTTCTACCCTAAGATATTCCCACTGACTCATCATTCAAAAACAAAGCATTGAGCAATGACTAACTTAGAAACTATGGAGAATACAATAATGTGTAAGATTCCATTTCTGCCATTGCCTTAAAATCCAAGTGGCAAACAAACATCTTACCAGCTTCAGGACATTGTAGTGGGTTAAAGAACTACCAACTTGGAATTTAGAACACCTAGGTTTGAATCCCATCCAGGCTGGGGGCAGGGAGAAGAGGGGGCAGTTGCTAACTACTCTGGACTTTTACTTCCAACCTTAAAAGTAAAGTGACTGTCCAGGTGAAATGGTATCCAGTATCCTTTCATTTTTATGAAATCACATTTATTTGAATACTAACTATTCTCAGCTCTTGGTCATACATTGCAGTAATGTGTCTGGAACAGTTTCCCTCTTCAATCTAGGCCAACTAGGGCTTTTCTCTCTCAATTTCTGGGGGAAACAAGGTCTCTTTGGTTGCTCTGAGTACAGTCTGTCTCATCTTGTCCCAAATCAATTTTGGTACCAGCCATCTCTCCTCATAGCCCCCTGAGTTGGCTATTCCTAGATTGTTAGCTTCATTGAGAAGAAATCACACCAATAAGTCATGCACAGCTCCATTGCTTCCCTTTCTCCTGGTTGGCTTCACTTCCTCCCCTATTCAGCCCAGACTCCAGGCAGGGTTCATGCTGTCTGCCACTTTCTTGCCAGCACCTCCGTGTCCTCACCCTCTGTCCTGCTGCCACATCCACCTGGTAGTTCCCCTATTTTGGATCAGCCATCAATCCCAACCATCTGTCTTCTCTATTCCGATACCCAGGCTGCCAAGAGGATGTAGGAAAACATGCCATCGAGTGCAGCAGGGCCACCGCACATCTTCTCCACCCTTGGAAACTTACCCTCTGCTTCTGAAACTGAAGCTCGGTCCCTCTTCCCAACTTCTACATTCCTTCTACATTTCCTTCTACATTTCTACCTTCTACATTTCCTTAAGTCCCCTGCTCCCTCTCTGCTACCACGTTCCTTACAGCAAGCAACCTTGCTTGGTGGTAGTAGTTAAAAAGCTAGGCTCTAACGAAGAAAGAGTGGGAGAAAACTGCAAACACATTTTGAACTGTCTTTGGTAGGTTTGTTTATGTAGCACCGTTAGCAAAACAATTCTGAAACTATTTTACATGTATTATATGGTTGAACAAACATATATTATAAATGTACTAATGTTAAGAACCAGCATTCATCACTCTGGAAGAAAAATGCACAGATATTTAATGGAGGGAAACAAGAAAACGAAACCCTGTAGAAACAGATTGATATTAAAAATATCAGTGGGAACTCATGATTTCTAAAATATGTATATTATGGGCTCGGCACCTGTGGCTCAATGGGCTAAGGCACCAGCCACATACATCTGAGCTAGCAGGTTCAAATCCAGCCCGGGCCCGCCAAACAATAGTGACGGCTGCAACCAAAAAATGGCCGGGCGTTGTGGCGGGCGCCTGTAGTCCCAGCTACTTGGGAGGCGGAGGCAGGAAACTCGCTTGAGCCCAGGAATTGGAGGTTGCTGTGAGCTGTGATGCCACGGCACTCTATCCAGGGTGACAGCTTGAGGCTCTGTCTCAAAAAAAAATATATATATATATATGTATATTATGTATATACCTCTGTGTGTGCAAGTATAGATGTACATGTGTCAGTATGTGTATGTATGTATATACATTCATTGTCTTTGCTAAAAGGGCCTAAAGTCAAATACACAAATACACTCCATTGGCAATAACCATATTTTGCATTGGCGGCACCTGTAACACAGTGGTTAAGGCACCGGCCACATGCATCAAGGGTGGCGGGTTCAAACCTGGCCCAGGCCAGCTATCCAGCAATGACAACTGCAACAACAACAACAACAAAAGCATATTTTGCATTAAGATTTTGGTCTCTAGCCAGAGGCGGCGGCTAAAGCCTGTAATCTTAGCATTCTGGGAGGTCTAG
Organism: Arctocebus calabarensis; assembly: GCA_963573935.1. Classification (NCBI taxonomy): domain Eukaryota; kingdom Metazoa; phylum Chordata; class Mammalia; order Primates; family Lorisidae; genus Arctocebus; species Arctocebus calabarensis. The sequence goes on from CAUYON010079538.1 coordinate 5,336, forward strand.
ACCAGCCTAGCAAGATTGAGACCCTGTCTCTAAAACATAGGTGGGCACTGGTGGCAGGAACTACTGGATTGTGTTGTTCCAGATACTCAGGAAGGCTGAGGCAAGAGGATCATTTGAGCCGAAGAGTTTGAGGTTCCTGTGAGTGAGGACACCAAGGGACTCTACCAAGGGTGACAAAGTGAGACTCTGTCTCAAAAACAAAAAAAATTTTGGTCTCTAACACATGTACCATTCGTCACTAAAAGGAATCACAATTCCTTAGAGAAATAGCTGGTTTCAGGTAGGGGGCATTGTAGATATGAGATGAGGAGCCTGGAATATTTTGTTATGCCAAAAGTTACCGTGTGAGGAACATCACAGGACAAAGGAACCAACTTCAGGGAGCTCTCACCAATCAGTGTTGGGTTTAAGGCTAATCTCTCCATGTTATGCTTCAATTCTATCTCCCTACTTTATTTTCCCACGTATTCTCCATCGCCTTAATCTCCTGTCTCTCTCTCTACAAGCAACTTCCCTGTGCCTAAAAACATGCCAAACTCCCCCATCTTTGAAGAAAGCACAAAACCCTCTGCTGTGTCTCTGTAAATCTTCATTCCTATTGTCTGCATTGCCTCCCTCCTAAAGGTTCTTCCTTCAGTAATAAGGGTCACCATTTATTGCAGGCCCACTATGTGTCAAGAGATTGCCCTTCCATAGGAGATAGCTATTAAGCCCTTATTTCAAAGATGAGAAAGTGCAGACTCAGAAGATTTGAACTCAGAACTGCCTCAGTCCAGTATGGCAGCCTCTCGCCACTTATGGCTATTGAGCACTGGAAATGGGGTTGATCCAAATTGAGATGTGCTGTCAGTGTAAATATAAGCCAGATGTCAAAGACTTAGTACAGGTACAAAAAATACAAACTCTCATTAATATTTTTATATTATTATATAATATTTTGGATATTTTTGGTTAAATAAAATGTATTATTAAAATTAATTTTACCTGGTGCTTTGTACCTTTTTTTTTTTTTAAAGATCTAGGAAGACTGGTATCTCTTTTACTTTCTTTTTTTTTTTTTTTTTTTTTTTTGACAGAGCCTCAAGCTGTCGCCCTGGTAGAGTGTCGTGGCATTACAGCTCACAGCAACCTCCAATTCCTAGGCTCAAGCGAGTCTCCTGCCTCTGCCTCCCAAGTAGCTGAGACTACAGGCGCCCACCACAACACCCGGCTATTTTTTGTTTGTTTGTTTGGGTTGCAGCCGTCATTGTTGGTTGGCGGGCCCAGGCTGGATTCGAACCCACCAGCTCAGGTTTACATGGCTGGCGCCGCTGAGCCATAGGCGCCGAGCCCACAAGTACTTTTTTTTATTGAATTATTTATATTCCATGCACTTTAAAAAAAAGAATGTGAAATATCTAATATAATATAGATAAAGTAAGATCAAAATAGTAAGAAAAAGATAGTAAGGAAATAAGGTGAAAAAGAAAATAAATACATATAAATAACCCTAGATTGAGGGGCTTTAAGATGGCTGACTAGAGGCACCTACGCTCACCTTCCATGAAGAACCAAAATCACAAAGGAGATAATCACGTTTCAAATAGAGCATCTAAAAGGAAACACCGGAATTCAGTACAGAAGTGACATGAAACATCCAAGGCACAGGAAGAGAGGGAAATCCGGCAGCAGCTCGGCCGTTATCAGCTGGGAGCCTGGAGAGGCTCCCCAGTGTAGGCAAAGCTGGGAGAGAGACGCCCAGCGGTCCACATTCCTACTGCAGACTCCTGCCATAAGAGTCCTTAATCCTTGTAGGTCCTGAGACTACAAAGATAGGCAGCTGCCTGGAGACTGTCAAAGTCTCACTCCAGAAAGGGAGTTCAGTCTGGGTCCCACACACACCCTGAGTCCAAACAGCTGAAGGTTGGTGCCATTTCAAGAAGCCAGCCCCACCAATCTGCATCCTGCCTGGGGGCCCACCAGCTTCTGCATCTCCACAGTCCTGGAGCCCCAGTGATATTCCCTTGCATCTACCACATCCACTAGAGACCTGCTATGGCATGGTGCTCCTTGAACCCAGCAGCGCAGCAGGGTCCCCAGCGCTCCGGCACACAGTATCCTACACCCTACAGGTGGGCAGTGTAACATACTGAGGAAGCCCCTGGGACAGAGGGACCAAAGTACTTGCTCCCTAGAACCTGAAAACTGCCCGCCTAGGGCTGTTGACACGGCAACTCTACCCCACCTGTAGCAGGCCTGCCATGCACTTGCACGTGTCCCGAGAAAAAGGTTTTCTCCACTGATAGCCACTACCATTGCTGCCACTGAAGGCCTAAAACATGTGCCACTAGTAGCAACCTTGTCCTTGCCCCAGCGGCAGGGCTGCTGCACATTTGCACATGCCCTGAAGACTGGCTCTCTCAGTGGTGCTACTGCCACAACCGCCATGGCTGCTGTTCCCAGGGGCTTATGAGCATGCTCCTAAGAGTGTGACGGCCATCTTCTAGTGGCTGCTGCTATTGATAGCAACCGCCCCCTCTGTAAGCAGTAGTCTTAGCACACGCTGAGGACAGGCTCTAATAGTTCCATGCCCCTACTGCTACTGCTGCTGCTGCTACCACAACACTCCCTAGGGGCCCTGGGGATCATGCCGCCCCACATACCACAGCCTGTACACCTGCACACCCCTGGAGGACCTGACCATAGCCCTGGCCACCCTGGCACTGCCCTTCTCTCCCTGTGGCTAAGCCTGAGGGTCACCCATCCCATCTACTACCACTGACATCTATGTACTCCTCCTGGGGTCCGGAAAATTAGTCCACCTAGTCAGCCACTATCAACACAGCTAGCACCTACCTGCACACGCCAACTAGGGGCCTGGGGATTGGTGTGCCCAAACCACTGAAGCCACTGTTACCAGAAGAGTATGCCACCTGGAATTATTCTACCACTGCTATGGCCACTGCTCATGCCATGCATACTGCCCAAGGGCCCAAGGATATGTCCACCCACCTGACCCACCACTGCCACTGCCAGCACCCCAGCACCTGGAGGCTCTAGAATTCATCCACTTGAACAAACACTGGTGCTTGCATATGCTGCCTGGGGATGGAAGAACAGGCATGCTTAGCCCTTTGCCATTATTGGGGCCTGAGGACTGACACACGTTGTGCCTGTCCTCAGCAAACCACAACCTCGACTAACAACTATAGCCTAAGACTGAAGAAACTGCAGACACCACTGAGGCTGTTTGCAGCTGAATAAATCATACGGAGACTATACTATTGCACATACTCAGAATCAAAACCAAAGTGGCTACCCAACCAGCACCATGTGTATCTTCAGTAAAAATTCTACAAGTCAATCCAAAAAGTTGAAAGAAATGACTGTTATGCCAGATACATAGGTATCAGTGTAAAGACACAGAAATATGAAAAAGCAGGGAAATATGATCTCTCCAAAGGGACACAATTCTCCAGCAATAGATTCCAATCAAAATTTATGAAATTCCAGAAAGCAACTTAATATTAAACAAGCATCAGATATAAAAGAACACAGATAAATACAAAAAAATCAGAAAAACAATTCAAGATATAAATGAGAAATTCACCAAAGAAATAGATACCATGAAAAAAGAACTAAAGAGAAATCTTTTTTTTTTTTTTATTGTATCAGGTTCACTGAGGGTACAAAGAATTAGGTCATGCTGTTGCATTTGTTATGTAAAGTCCCTCTTTTAATTGTGTTCGTCCCAAGAGGTGAGCCATACATCCCTCTTCCTCCTTCTCTCTCCCCACTCTCTCCTTCCCTTGACCTCATCGTGATTTGATTGAGTTTTCTCTTATTGGGTATGTATTAGCTCTTCTACTGGCTTCATATTAGAATTGAGTACATTGGATTCTTGCTTCTCCATTCTTGTATTGTTTTACTAAGAAGAATGTATTCCAACTCCATCCAGGTTAACACAAAAGATCTAAAGTCTCCATCTTTTTTTTTTGTTTCCATTCAAATGTTTATATTCCATCTACCCTGAACAATTAATTGAGAAAAAATAGGGCCCACCATCCATTTTTTTTGAGACAGCATCTCATTATATACCCTCAGTAGAGTGGTGTCACAGCTCACAGCAACCTCAAACTCCTGAGCTTAAGTGGTTCTCTTGCTTCAGCCTCCCAAGTAGCTGGGACTACAGGTGCCTGCCACAATACCTGGTTATATATTTTTTGTTGTTGTAGTTGTCATTGTTTAGCTGGTCTGGGCTGGATTCAAACTCACCAGCCCTGCTGTATGTGGCTGGCGCCCTAGCCGCAGGTACCAAGCCTAGCACCAATTGTTGAATAGGGATTCTTTTCCCCACTATATGCTTTTGTTTGGTTTCTCAAAGATCAGAAGGCAAGAAGAGACTGCTTTCATCTCTTGGTTTTCTATTCTGTTCCATGTCTATGTCTCTATTTTTGTGCCAAACCCATATTGTTTTGATTACTGTGGACTTGTAATATAGCCTGAAGTCTGGTAAGGTTATGCCTCCACCTATGGGTTATTTTCTGGTTCCACACAAAACAAAGTACTATTTTTTCCAGTTCTTAAAGTATGATGTTGATATTTTAATTGGGATTGCATTGAATCTGTAGATTGCTTTGGGTATAGACATTCTAACAATGTTGATTCTTCCCAACCAAGACAATGATATGTTCCTCCATTTGTTAATGTCTTCTGCTATTTCTTTGCTTAGGGTTTCATAATTCTCTTTATAAAGATCCTTCACCTCTTTTGTAAGGGATATTCCCAAGTATTTCATTTTCTCTGAAGCTACTGTAAAGGTAATTGTGTCCTTGAATTGCTTTTCAAATTGGCTGTTATTCGAGCATGTAAAGGCTACTAAGTTTTGGACTTTGATTTTATACCTTGAGATGTTACTGTATTTCCAGGAGTTTTATGGTTGAATCTCTGAAGTTTTCTAAGTATAAGATCATATCATCAGTGAAGAATGAGAATTTGATCTCCTCTGCCTCCATTTGGATGCCTTTTATATCTTTCCCCAAAGAGAAGTCTTAGAACTGAGGAATTCAAGACATTTCTGAATAAAATAAAATATTCACTTAAGAGCTTCAATAATTAAATACATCAAGAAGAAGAGAAAATTTCAGGATGTGAAGACAGATGTTTTGAAACAACCCATTCAGACAAAAAACAAAAAAGTAAAATAATAAAAAAAAAAATGCACCAAGCCTGTATCACATGTGAAACATTAAGAAACTAAATATTTGAATTTTGGGTGTTCCAGAAGTTAAAGAAAAATCCAAAGGCATAAAAAACCTATTAAGTGAAATAATAGTGGAAAACTTCTTAAATATAATGAAAGATTTATATATCCAGATACAGGCAGATCAGATTCTCAGATACAGCAGAACCTCTGTAAGTCAACCATCCAACCGAGGGACTATTACTATTGGAGGTGGGGTGAACATATGGAGGTGGTCAACATAAGGAACTAGGCTTACTGTACTGCTATGTACATCCAGTTTATGAAAATTGTGCACATCCAGTTTATGAAAATTAGGTCAACTTAAGGAGGCTGATTACCTCAAGTTGACCTTACGTAGTGAGGTGGTCAACTATGTTCTTCTGTATAATGATAAAGGGATCAATTCAGCAAGAGGATAGAACTGTAAATATATATGTACTCAAAACCAGGGCATCCAGATATATAAAGCAGATACTTTTGGATCTAAAAAGAGAGACATATTCTAGTACAATAATAGTTGAATACTTCAATACCCCACTTCCCACATTAGACAGATCATCCCAGACTGTCAAAGAAACGCTGGGTTTAACCTGTACTTTAGACCAAATGGACTTATCAGACATGTATACAACATTTTATTCAACAACTACAGAATACACATTCTTCTCATCAGCACATGGAACATTCTCCAGGAGGGAGCATATGTTGGGTCACAGAACAGGTTTCAATAAGTTTTGCAAAAGTGAAATCATAACAAGTACCTTCTTCGATCACAATGGAATAAAATATCAATACCATTTTTGTAAAATGTTTTTTCTAAGTTTCTTGAGATAGTAATATTGTTTTTGTCCTTTATTCAGTTGACGTGATTTATCATGTTTATCAATTTGCGTATGTTGAATCATCCTTGTATCCTTGGAATAAATCCCATTTCATCATGGTATATTATTTTTTGATGTACTGTTAGATTTGGTTTGTTAGTATTTTGTTGAGGCTTTTTGCATTTATGTTCATCAGGGATATTTACCTGTAATTTTATTTTTCAAAATGTAAACAGAACAAAAAACCACTAGACAGACTAACCAAGAAAATAAGGAAGTATATCCAAATAAAATCAGAAATAAAAAAGGAGACATTATGACTGACACCACAGAAATACACAATATCATCAGAGACTATTATGAACAACTACATGCTAACAAACAAGAAAACCTAGAGGAGGCTCGGCGCCTGTGGCTCAACGGGCTAAGGCGCCAGCCATGTACACCTGAGCTGGCGGTTCGAATCCAGCCCGGGCCCGCCAAACAACGATGGCTGCAACCAAAAAATGGCCAGGCGTTGTGGCGGGCGCCTGTAGTCCCAGCTACTTGGGAGGCAGAGGCAAGAGACTCGCTTGGGCCCAGGAATTGGAGGTTGCCGTGAGCTATGATGCCACAGCACTCTATCCAGGGTGACAGCTTGAGGCTCTGTCTCAAAAAAAAAAAAAAAGAAAACCTAGAGGAAATGAATAAATTCCTGGACATGCAAATGTATGACCTATCAAGATTGAATCAGGAAGAAACAGAGAACCTAAACAAACCAATAACTAGTAATGAGATTGAATTAGTAATAAAAGTTCTCCTAATAAAGCAAAGCTCAAAAAATATAGTAAATTACCTGATATTATCAGACCCTTATGCCAGAGCAGAACAGTAAGATGAGAGAGAAGAACTGACATTACCAGTACGTATAAGGAGGAAAACCCACCCCAAATATTTCCTGGATGGTAATTTCCAAGCAGGAGTAGAAATTAATATCAGATACTCCTTGTATAGTATAAATATTTATAACACGTTAGATATAAAGATACGTCCTTTAACTAAAGGACAAACTATATGTAGTCTCTTTCAATTGTGTGTTCAATTATTCTCAATATTTATTTTCTTCATAAACTAATGAATGAATTAAACATTTAGTACAGATCTAGTACATATCAATGTATAGACTGGCTAGATGTCTCCTTTTCTCCTACAAATAAGTTTCTTGTGTCCAGAATAGCAGATCAGCAGCTTTCCTACTTCATTCCTATCTAGATTTGCAATACATTAGACTTGTACATATCCCTTCTCTCTCTTTTTTTTTATTGTTGGGAATTCATTGAGGGTACAAGAAACCATGTTACACTGATTGCATTTGTTGAGTAAAGTCCCTCTTACAATCGTGTTTTGCCCCTAAAAGGTGTGGCACACACCAAGACCCCACCCCCCTCGCTCCTTCCCTCTCTCTGCTCTTCCTTTCCCCACCCCTCTCTCATACTTTCTCTCTCTGCTCTCCCCTTCCCTCACCCCCACCATGTCAATAATTGTCATTAATTGTCCTCATATCAAACTTGAGTACATGGGATTCATGCTTCTCCATTCTTGTGATGCTTTACTAAGAATAATGTGTTCCACTTCCATCCA
>CAUYON010079540.1:0-18015 GCA_963573935.1 Arctocebus calabarensis
GTGGGGGGAGTTGGGACAAAGGGTGAGATCACATGGGTGGTACATATTTGAAGGGTCAGGAGAAAACTTCTAAATACGGATCAAAAATGTTTTCATATAGTAAACAAGAAAATATCATGAACGGTATGTCAATCAGGTTGATAAAATATCTCAGATTGCATGTGAAGCCCCACACTACCCCATGGTTGAACTAATGTACACAGCTATGATTCAAAAAAATAAAATAAAATATTATAAAAAAAAATAAATAATGTGGGAATGTAGGTGGATGCTAGTCATTAATATTTACAGACTCGTCAAGTATAGTGAAGGTAAGAAAGAATTCATCATGTCATTCAACAAAAATGTTAATACTTTATTCTTTCTGAAAAATTATGTTACTATGAATATACTCCATTACTGATGTGTTAAGGAACTCCCTGATACTATGCAAATATATCTTCCCTTCCCTTTCCTTTCCTTTTCCTTTCACTTTCCCTTTCCCTTTCTATTCCTTTCCGCTCCCTCCCACCTCCCCCTTCCCTTCCTTTCCCTTCCCTTTTTTTTTCTATTGAGACAGTATCACTCTGTCACTCTGAGTAGAGTGCCCTGGCGTCATGGCTCATAGCAACCTCAAACTCTTGGGCTCAAGATCCTCTTGCCTCAGCATCCTGCAGAGCTGGGACTACAGGTGTCCCCCACAACGCACAGCTAGTTTTTCTCTTTTTAGTAGAAATGAGGTCTTGCTTTTGTGAGCCCAGGCTGTTGTCAAACTCCCGCACAAGCGATCCACCCATCTCAGCCCCCCAGAGTGCTAGGATTACAGGCGTGACCCACCACGCCCAGCCCAAATATATTTTTTTTTAGTGAACACAGTGCTACTTTAAATCACATTTTTAAACTATAATTCATTATAACGAGCTTTCTTTTTGTTTAGAGGATGATGTGTATCAAACCCTAAGAGTTTAATGTGATCCCATGGCTAGGATTTTATTTCTTCTCCCACAATTATGTGTGGGTTTTCTGTTTGTTTGCTTGTTTTTACTTTATCAGCATAATCTTGTCTGTTTCATATTACATTTCTGTGATTCTTTGCTTCCCATTTCACAGTTGCTTTGTATATGAGTATGACTTGATGTAATTCCCAGATGACTGAACCATTGGGGTTCGTAGATGGGATGCCTATTAGATTTCCTTCCTATCCTTTGTGAAAACCTGTCCGCCTCCACGTTCTCACCCTCAGAGCCTTATAAGAGAAAAACCCTCAGTTATGCTGAGTGACTTGTTCTAAGGCTGCAATTTGAGATGCTGTAGGATAGCATTTGAATACTTTTGAAGGGGAGGAAGTCTTTCAGGTTGTCACATTGTTATTATTAAGTACAGAATAATATAGTTAGGTATTCAGACCTTGACTAATTTGATCCTGGATATTCATTCTTGCAATTTTTACTTTAATACTTAGGAAGAACATTTTCTGTATATCAATTCATTTCTTTAAAAAAACAAAAATTATTTGCTCAGTTACTACATGCAGCATCATGTGTTGGAGGAGATTACGATGAATAATCTCTGTCCCATTCCTCAAAGGGCCTCACGATGTGCTGGGAAAGAGGGGAGCATAGCTTATTTGTGTAAGTGTAAGGTGCAATTATGGAGATGTGTCCTAAGGTCACAGTGAAGCAATGTAGGCTGTGTATCAGAAACAACTTCTCAGAGATTTATCTGTGCTGAGTCTTCAAGGAGAAGGAATATTTGTACCAAATGGGAACAGTCAGGGAAGGTCCCCCAGGCTAGAAGACAGCATCAACGAAGAAGGCGAAGAAGGCAAAGGCGTAGAATCCCGAACAGTGCCACTTATGCTAGGAACAAATCCTTTGGAGAAAAAGCTAGAGGCCCCTGGTCGTGGAGAGCTGTTTTTGTTTTTTTTGTTAAGGACTTGGGATATGTGCAAACTTTCAGGGTTGTTGACAAGTCATGGACACATTTGTGTTGTGACAGACCACTGCTGAGGGGGAGAGGATCTGGTGGGAGGCAAAGTAGAGGTTCTGAGAACAGTGAGAAGGAGGGTTTATGTGAGAGGATGAGCCTCTGAGCTGGTCACAGGAAAGGAGGAGAAGATGGATTTAAATGAAGGTAGGAGGTAAAATCTTCTTTTCAGTTGGTTTTGGGGTTAAGAAGTAGAAGAGAAACTAGCTTCTATGGTGAATTGGCAAAAGTTTATTAATTTGCAGTTCTCCAAAGACACAATGGCTCTATTTTAAAGATAAATCATTTCAAAATATACTGTCTATAGCCAGATGATTTATACTTCAGTTTTGATGACACCTTTTTTCTGGCATTTGTTTAAAAAAGAAAAACAGTCCGCATAACACTATTTAAAACTTGCAGAATATTTGTCTATATATGTTTCTAAATTTAATTAAACTGAAACATGTTTTGCCAAGTGAAATATTTTTTGTTTTTTCTCAAGCAGCATTCTAAATCCATCAAACTGTTAGGTGGTGGAACTGTTTGTTTGCTTAAACCATAGCTTTGAAAGCCGAAAGACTGATTGGGTGTGTGGGTTTCAAAGAAAACTTGTGTTGTACTATTTCTTTGTGAGGAAGGAAGCGTTTATTGAGTAATTCCTATTATCCTTTATTTACATTTTCTCATTTGAGCATCACAGCAGCCCAGTGAGGTGTACAGGAAAGAAACATAGGTCAGGTCAGTTGCCTGAGGACATGGATCTAGAATGTGGTAGAACTAGAGTTTGAGATTTGGTCTGGCCAGGTATGGTGGTCATGGCTGTAATTCTAGCAGTCTGGGAGGCTGATGTGGAGGTTTACTTGAGGCCAGGAGTTTGAGACCAGCCTGAACAAGAACAAGACCCTGTCTCTACAAAAAGTAGAAAAATTAGCTGAGCATGATGGTACACAGCTGTAATCTCCAGCTACTGGGGAGGCTGAGGCAGGAGGATCACTTGAGCCCCAGAGTCTGAGGTTGCTGTGAGCAATGATGATGATGCCACCACATTCTACCTGAGACCACAGAATGAGATGCTGTCTCAAAAAAAGGAGACTATCCATCAAACCTCAAAGTCTACAGGCTTTTCTACCAAAGTGACTTGTCCAGTGTTATAATCTACTATGGCAATAATTTGCATTCTTCTCAATGTATTTGTCTCAGAATAGTCCATTTAAATGTAAGTCATTACAAGAGCTTACAAGGTCCTGCATCCCACCCAGCCCTACTCCCCACACTTTCTCCTGTTACTTCTCCCCTTTCCTGCTCAGCCCCAAACACTAGCTTTACAGGGCATGCCCCTCACCAAACACATCTGCTCTTGTCTCAGATGACTGAATAGCTTACCCACTTCCTTCAGGGCTTTACTCCGTGGCACCTGATTTTAAATTATAAAGAACTTCCTCTCCTTTCCTGCTTCATTTTTCTCCTTAATTCTTATTACCTTGGGGAAGCATAACAATAGAATTTGGGGCTTTAGTTGTACTGGCTGTTGTCTTGGTTTACAGGTGGCAGTCCTCTCTTAGGGAAGTTACTCTTAACTATTGCAGAAAAGGGTCTAGCCTCAATGCAGAACTTGGCAGTGCTAGATGGGTAGGGCCTCTGCCAGGGAAGTGGATTATGGGGCCAGCTCAACCAGGCATTCGGGATCTGGGGTAATAGAACTTACACTAAATCTTACCCTCTGGTAGGAAGGATGTTCTTTGTGGTTTTCTAGGCTTGAGGACATAATTAGGAGTCTTTGGTAAAGATCTCAATGCCTGTACTTGGGTAAGACTGGGGCAAGGAGGGTCATAGTAAGGGTCATTATAACTCATAGTAAGGGTCATTATAAAACCATCAAATGATGATAAACCTACAAGTCACAATACAAATTTTGGTAAAATGTCCTCCACACAAATATATATAAATATAAATTCTTTGTGCTCTTGGTGAAGGTATGCATACTGCTGATTTAATTGTCTGTTTTCCTTATAAGATTTCCTGTGAAAGGAGACTATTTCTTGTCCAAATCTATTTCCATCGGAGCTAAACTAATCACTGACTATTCAAAGTCAGGAGCTAGATTCAAACTCTGACCTAGTCACTTAACTTAGTGCCTGACAAATAGGAGTTACTCAACGTGTAATAATAGCTTTTAATATTGTTTTTTTATTTTGTATGATTACTTCTAGACAAGGCATCAAATGTTTTGAATTAATAAATCTTTTATATTTGGGAAATCACTAGAATTCTTTAGGTTTTAAAAATCTCATTTCTAACATTAAGGTGTTAACTCAGAGAGAGCCACAGGGCTATTGAGCTTGAAATATGGAAACTGACATATACATACTTGTGAAATTTGCACCTTCTTTTATTCATCTTGGAATCCTCAGTCCTAGGCATGATAGTGTATTTGACACATAGTAAATATTTGTAAAATATATTGGATGGTTCTCACTAAAGCAAAACTTGCCATGTTCCTACCGTAAGAGGTAAATCTCAAGCAGCCTTTGGAGAGTCTATTTGGAATATTGTTTACATACTGTAGAGTGTATAAACTGTACTTTAAGGTGTCAGAGTTCTGAGATACATTTGTAATTCTTTGAAATGTGATTTTAGGTAAAACATGGTTATTCCAAGAGAGTCTGGTGTATACTGATAGGAAAAACATTATATTATTTTCGTAGTCAAGAAGATAAGGTATGTATGTATTTTTAATATGCTAATTTTTTTGTTTGTTATGGCTTAAAATTAAAGTTTTATTTTTCGTTCTTTTGTTGCTAGGTAAAACTTTAGGATTTCTGATAAGGTTGAAATTTGGGGTAAATTTTATTATTGAGATAATCACATGTCTATCACCTACAAGAGTCTTGATTCTTAATTTAAAGTTCTAACACCTAGAAGAGAAAAGTCTTCTACCTCTCTCACACCCAGCCATCAATTTCTTATATTCCCAGACAGACCAGATAAGATTCAGAGAGGGGAAGAGCAAAAGAGCAAACTAAGAAAGAAGGTCCAGAGAGGACAGCAACTCGGTCCTGTCTCAGGCCTGATTCATATCCATCTTGTCTATCCATCATCTGCCTATTAACATCCTATTTACTCATTTTAAAACTAATCTCTTCTCTAGAAGAACTTGAGTTATTTTCACTCTCACAGTAAAAAGATGGGCTATCGGGGCGATGCCTGTGGCTCACTGGGTAGGACGCCGGCCCCATATACCAAGGGTGGCGGGATCAAACCCAGCCCTGGCCAAACTGCAACCAAAAAATAGCTAGGCACCATGGCAGGCACCTGTAGTCCCAGCTACTCAGGAGGCTGAGGCAAGAGAATCGCCTAAGCCCAGGAGTTGGAGGTTGCTGTGAGCTGTGATGGCCACAGCACTCTATTAAGGGCAATAAAGCGGAACTCTATCTCTACAAGAAAAATGGGCTATTTATCAAAGGTAGAATGTATGCCCAGTTATCATTAGGAGCACTTAGTGTCACTTTTGGATTACTGACCCTATAACAGTTAACCCGACGTGGGCCACAATTACTTGCACGGTATAATGATGTCAGCTCCTCAGAAGAGCAGCCCGTAACTGATTACTGTGGTAATGAGACTGACCTCCTTGGTCTAGTAATCATATGTGTCAGTTAGCATTTCTCTACTGCTTTTCCACAGATTGCACTCTCAGGTGTGACCAGCTGAGTTTAAGATACATGCCATTATTCTCAGTATTGCTTATGGTACACCCATTAAAACCCATAATGTAGTAATGTGCATATGTAAATGCTACCTGAGTAAGCATACACAAAATTGTATACTGAATATAATTCTAACTAATTTATTAGTTAGGGTCTCTGCGCCTATTCCAGGTATAAAAGTTTTGTTTTGTTTTGTTTCTTGTGACAGAGTTTCACTATGTCACCGTTGGTAGAGTGCTGTGATGTCACAGCTCACAGCAACCTCCGACTCTTGGGCTTAAGTGGTTCTCTTGGCTCAGCCTCCCAAGTAGCTGGGACTACAGGTGCCCACCCTATGCCCAGCTATTTTTTTGTTGCAGTTGTCATTGTTGTTTAGCTAGCTCAGGCCAGGTTCAAACCCACCAGCCTCAGTGCATGTGGCCAGCGCCGTAACCACTGTGTTACAGGTGGCAAGCCCAGGTATAAACATTTTAATGCAAAACTAGGGACATTTATAAATTTTCAAAAAGTTTTCGATCTTATATCACTTTTTTAAAAGTTGAGGGGATAGAGGGCAGGGAAACGCCACTGAAGGCAGGAAGAATCAACATTGAAGATTTCAACCCAAATGACTGAGTCAGATGGTCCCTGAGATTTCACTAGGAGTCCTCTGTGAATCTCACATCTGCCCCAGCATTTGACTGCAATGGTTGTAAGAGAATACCTCCTCTTTCACCTTTACCTTCCAAATTTCATGATTTTTTTCATGGGCAGACTCCACCTTGGAATCATACCAGGAAGGAGATCAGGCAAAAATGGTTCCCAGCTTCTCCTCTATCATTGTGAGAAGATCTTAGAAGAGGGTGGTTGGAATGCTGAATTTATAGTTCTCAGTCTAACACATCCAAGTAAATATACGTATAGTGCATTGAAAAGAACTCTACCAAGATGTTGAATGACTGTGATCATAGTATTGTGGATGCTTTTCTTCTTCTTTTTTAAAAATATCCTTCCATACTTACCAAGCTTCTCTAAAAAAAGTATTGTTTTTATAAATAGAAAAATAATTTAATAAAAATGGATAGAATTTGTTGCAGAAGAAACAAGTCAGACAAATGTAGATTAGCAGAAAATGCATTATAATCACTAGAAAATTATTAAGAGAACATGTGAATCAGTACAGGCATTTTATGCTATAAATGATTCCAAAACAATTTGGTTTTAATATGCTTCACTGTCCTTTTTATTACATCAAAATATTTGAAAGCACTAAGTCTATTCACTGTCTATGAAGCCATCATGAATCCTGTGGTAAAACAAATAGCCATCTTTAAAGATCATGGTGGGCTCAATGTCTGTAGCTCAACCATACCCCGGAGCTGGTGGTTCAAATCCAGCTGGGGCCTGCCAAACAGCAATGACAACTACAACGAAAAAATAGCCGGGCATTGTGGCAGGTCCCTATAGTCCCAAATACGTGGGAGGATCAGGCAAGAGAATTACTTAAGTCCAAGAGTTGGAGGTTGCTGTGAGCTGTGATGCCACAGCACTCTACCCATGGTGACAGCTTGAGACTGTCTCAAAAAATAAAATAAAATGGCTCGGCGCCTGTGCCCCAACAGGCTAAGGTACCAGCCATGTACACCTGAGCTGGCAGGTTCAAATCCAGCCCAGGTCGCAAAACAACAATGATGGCTGCAACCAAAAAATGGCCAGGCGTTGTGGCGGACGCATGTAGTCCCAGCTACTTGAGAGGCAGAGACAGGAGACTCACTTGAGCCCAGGAATTGGAGGTTGCTGTAAGGTATGATGCCACGGCACTCTATCTAGAGTGACAGCTTAAGGTTCTGTCTCAAAAAAGTAAAATAAATAAAATAAAATAAAGGTTACAATAGATGAAACCTAGATTTTCATATGATTAGTGTGCCTAACACATGCAATTGGGATGATATCATCGTGTATCATCATTGTAAAATTAGTTTCCTTCATCCTATTTTAATAGCTTGCTTTGTAGGGAAGGTAAAATTTTATCCCTGTCCTTTTAGGGTATTTGCTGGGCCTGAGAATGAAAGGAACATGAGACAGATTACAGGAGAAAAGCATATAAATTTATTTAATCTAAGTTTTCAGTGATGCCTAAAAGGAAACAAAGAACCAAAAAACATAGAGCTAACCACTTAGAGGTTGAATTGGACAAAGAGTAGGAAGTGAAAATGAGGCAAGGCACAGGGACTCGGGCTAGGGTAGTTAATTGGATGGGGAGGTGACTGGGAAGATAAGGCTGAGTTTAGCAAAGTTTGCTTGTACAAAGTTCCCCTGGCCTCAGCTTCCTGTCCCTGGTGATAAGAATGTTATTTTTTTCTGGAACAGGGAGGACATCTTCCATGTGAGGGTCTTACCTCCTGCTTGTGAAAAGAAAAAATGGAGGCTCAGAACACCCTTTTTGTACCTGCTGTTTTTTTAAAGGCCTTTAGTTCAAAATAACCCTTATGCCAAAGTGATATCTTTTGGAGTGCTGATTCTGCAACTCTTCAGTTGCAGTGAAGTGAAATGACAAGCCACCGGGAGGCCGAGGAGGGTTTTGAGCAGAGCCTACCTGTGTCTAGCAGCAACACTCTGGTTGCTGTTCATAAATAGCCTGAAGGGAACGAGGAGAGGACATGAGTTAGGAGATTACTCTAGCAAGCCAGGGGAGCGGTGATTTGGTTTAGTGCTGCCATGAAGGTGGGAGAAGCCACGGGATTCCGCATAGATTTTGAAAGCCTTACAACAGGATTTGTTGACCAAAAAGGTATCCGATATGAGAGAAAGACAAGGGTCAAAGATGATGCCAAGGATTTTGGCCTTAACAGCTAGAACAATAGCATTGCCAACAACTGAGATAAGGAAGACTGGAAGGGCAGGTTGTTGGGTCCCCAAGATACATTTGAAATGCTGTAAAACATCTAAGTGGAGATAGTCAGTCTGGAGTTATTTGGGAGTAGCCAACAGCTACTTTTGGTGTTAAAGCCATGAGCTTGGATGAGATCACTCGAAGAGTGAGTATAGATGGAAAAAGAGTCCAAGCACTGAGCCCTGGAGCTTAGCTTGAGCATGTGTGATTAAATGTCTTTGTAGTTAGAGTGAATTTTTTCAGAACTGTGATTGCAAACCTGGTCAAATATTTTAGAAATTATAAATCTGATGCAGACCATGTATTTTCCTGGAATAAAGTACTTAAAGCAAAAGCTTTAAAAACAGATACCTAATATTCAACACAATAGATATACTTTTTTTTTTTTTTCCAAATAAAAGGGTAGATAAAACTTAATGTAAATCAGCTTTAGGAATGTTTTCTTATCCTGAAATTAAGATGGAGGAAATCCTGGCATTGTTCTGTGATATATTATGTATGTCCATATATAGAGAGCCTTAGAGCATTCCTTATTTGTTGGAATTCGGGATGATAGTTTATCTTTGCACTATCTATCTGATCTTGTTACTTGTTCTTTGAGCAGTATTTTCTTTTCTATGAGCAGTATTTAAACATTGTCCACACTTGTCCTCTTGATCCAATAGGTAAATCAATGCTTAATTCTATGAAGGAAAGTCAAATGAATATTTTGGCTGAATTATTACAAATTGCTCAAGTACATAATGGGTCATTTTAGTCCAACTAAATAATCTGAACCACCTGCAAAAGCAGCTTCTTGCATTTCCTCAGAACTTAAATGTCTAACATTCACACTGTCTTTCATGTTACAATTAGGCTTTTGGCTATTGCTACTACTGCCGTTTACAATGTGGACAATCATAGAGGCACCCAGTGGGCAGAACACTGGCCACATACACCAAGGCTGGAGGGTTTGAACCTGGCCGGCCAGCTAAAACAACAATGAAAACTGCAACAACAACAACAAAAATAGCCGGGCTTAGTGGTGGGCACCTGTAGTCCCAGCTGCTTGGGAGGCTGAGGCAAGGGAATCGCTTAAGCCCAAGAGCTGGAGGTTGTTGTGAGCTGTGATGCCACGGCACTCTACCTAGGGTGACAGCTTGAGACTCTGTCTCAAAAAAACAAACAAACAAAAACAACAACAATGTGGACAATCAAATTGCTTTTAGGTATTCATTTTTCTAAAAAGGTGTGTACTTTATAAAGGTCAACATGAAAAGAACCGTGAAAACTATGAAAAAAATGTAGTTGGAAAAGATTTAGAAATTACTAACATTTACTTTAGTTTCCTTTAGGTCAGATCAAACTCTGGGAGGCTAAAGTCGAAGAGGTTGACAGATCCTGTGATTCAGATGAAGATTATGAAGCCAGTGGACGTCGCAGTCTGTTATCCACACATTACACAATTGTTATTCACCCCAAAGACCAAGGTCCGACCTACCTTCTAATTGGATCTAAGCATGAAAAGGTAGTTAAGGATTTATTGGCTGACTTAGAAAAATTTAGACTAATAATATTCAGATATTGGTAATAATTTTCAAATCAATTTTATAGAAATAAAGAAGAGAGTTTTACAATAGATTTTCAACTCTATTTTCAGAGATTCTTACCTCTCTGAAAAGGAGCCTTGTTCAAATGTGTCATTTTTCAACCCAACTGATAAAGGTATTATCAAGTTTGAAAATAATGAATGACGGTGGGGGACAAAGGGACCTTATATTAAAAATGTAGCTATCTCAGACCAGATATTTTTTGGTGAATCTGAGGTGTGGATACCTTATATATTTGATGCATTTTCAATGAGATTTTTGTTTAGATGCAATCAAAAATGAATTGTGTATTATATGGGTGTGTGGTCACTTATAATAAAGGATACATCACAAATTAATGAGGAGGTAATGTATTATGCAATACATACCACTATGTTTTTATATTGAGGAAATTGACTATTTAAGAAAACATTAGTTTAGTTTTTTATCTCCCATATAGCAAAATGATTTCCAGGTGAATTCAAATAGTTAAATGAATTCAATGAAATTGTTTCTTTAAAAGACCTCTATCTGATCTCTGAATATAAAGTACTCTCTGAGAAAAAAAAGACAATGTGAGAAATCATAGTGCAAATGGCTGATAGATTATTATTATTTTTTTTTTTTGTAGAGACAGAGTCTCATTTTATTGCTCTCGGTAGAGTGCCGTGGCGTCACACAGCTCACAGCAACCTCCAACTTCTGGGCTTAGGCGATTCTCTTGCCTCAGCCTCCCAAATAGCTGGGACTACAGGCGCCCGCCACGATGCCTGGCTATTTTTCTGTTTTGCAGTTTGGCCGAGGCCAGGTTTGAACCTGCCACCTTCGGTATATGGGGCTGGTGCCCTACTTGATGAGCCACAGGCACTGCTCCAAATGGTTGATAGATTTGATTACAATTTAAATACTTTTTAAAAAACACTTCCTTATATCAGATAAAATCATAAATATAACTAAAGGTAAAATGTAAAACCCAGAATATTTCATGGATGGCTATTCTATCTTTGATATATAAACAACTCTTATAGATTATGACTGTTAATATTGATAATAGGTTTTGAGCACATGTATCAGGCCAAGTGCTACATGTACCTCCTCGTCCCCACTAAACAACTTACTGTGGAGGCTAATGGTTAATTAGTGCTTGGACTCGGCCCGAGTCTTGTCCTCTCCTCTTCAGACATTTCCTTCACTTGTTCTCCCACCTTCTATAGCAATTACCGGTTCCTGGGCTCAGTCCAGGCACCCAGCTACAGTGTCTGGCCTGCCAGCAGTGCAGCCAGTGTCTGTGCGGGCGCGGGGACCTCGGGCTCCTAGATCTCTGTGTTCCGCTCCACCAGCTCCTGGGGCAGCTGGGGGTCTGGGGACCTAACCACGGGGATGGCCGAGAATCTGGCAGGAATAGGGAGCATCCAGACTGAGAAGGAGACCATGCAAGAAATGAACGACCACCTGGCCTTCTACCTGGACAGAGTGAGGAACCTGGAGACCGATAATTAATCAGAGGCTGGAAAGCAAAATCCAGGAACACCTGGAGAAGAAGGGGCCCCAGGTCAGAGACTGGGCCCATTACTTCAAGACCATTGAGGACCTGAGGGCTCAGATCTTTGCAAATTCTGTGGACAGTGCCTGCATCGTTCTGCAGATTGACAATGCCTGTCTTGTTGCAGATGACTTTAGAGTCAAGTATGAGCCAGAGCTGACCATGTGCCAATCTATGGAGAGTGACATCCATGAGCTCTCCAAGGTCATTGATGATGCCAATGTCAGTTGACTGTAGCTGGAGTCAGAGATTGAGGCTCTCAAGGAGGAGCTGCTCTTCATGAAGAAGAACAATGAGGAGGAAGTAAAACTCCTACAAGCCCAGATTGCCAGCTCTGGGTTGACTGTGGAGGTAGATGCTCCTAAATCCCAGGACCTGAGCAAGATCATGGCAGAATTGCAGGCCCAGAAGAACCAAGAAGAGCTGGTCAGGACCTGGTCCCAGGAGACTGAGGAGAGCAGCTTAGTGGTCACCTCACAGTTTGCTAAGGTCAGAGCTGCTAAGACAATGCTCACAGAGCCAACATGTACAGTCTAGTCCAGGGGTCCTCAAACTTTTCAAACAGGGCCAGTTCACTGTCCCTCAGACCGTTTGAGGGCCAAACTATAGTTTAAAAAAAAAACTATGAACAAATTCCTATACACACTGCACATATCTTATTTAGAAGTGAAAAAACAAAACAGGGGCAGTGCCTGTGGCTCGAAGGAGTAGGGTGCTGGCCCCATATACCAGAGGTGGTGGGTTCAAACCTAGCCCTGGCCAAAAACTGCAAAAAAAAAAAAAAAAAGAGAGAGAGAGAGAGAACAAATACAAATACAATATTTAAAATGAAAAAAAAAAGGTGCCCCCTATCTGCAAAAAAAAAAAAAGGCCTCCTAACCAGATAAAAAGCCCCCCCCACTTAACCACAAAAAAAGGCCCTACTAACTGCAAAATAAAAAAAAAAGTAGACCTCCTAACTTCAAAAAAAAAAAATCCTAACTTGTTCTTACCTCGGTCCTCAGGCAGCAGCAGGCTCAGCACAGGCGACCTCGTGACTCCTCCAATCATGAGTCTCAGTCTCACTGAGACTGAGAGGAGGAGTCCAGAGACAGAGAGACAGAGACAGAGAGAAGGAGGGGAGTCAGGGAGTGCAGCGCACATTCCACACATGGGCTCAAGTGGCCTGGGAAGAGTCAGCTGCTAAGCAGGACAGGCAGTGGTGGCAAAAACACCTGGCGGGCTGGATAAATGTCCTCAGTGGGCCGCATGCGGCCCATGGGCTGTAGTTTGAGGACCCCTGGTCTAGTCCTTGGAGATCAAACTGGACTCCATGAGAAATCAGAAGTTCAGGTTGGAGGACAGCCTGAAGGAGGTGGAGGCCCGCTATGCCATGCAGATGGAGCAACTTAATGGGGTCCTGCTGCATTTGGAGTCAGAGCTGGCACAGACCCAGGCAGAGGGGCAGCGCCAGGCCCAGGAGTATGAGGCACTGCTGAACATCAAGGTCAAGCTAGAGGCTGAGATTGCCACCTACCACCGCCTGCTGGAAGATGGGGAGGACTTTAACCTTGGTGATGCCCTGGGCAGCAGCAACTCCATGCAAACCATCCAAAAGACCACTATCCACAGGATAGTGGATGGCAAAGTGGTGTCTGAGACCAATGACACCAAAGTTCTGAGACACTGAGGCAGTAGAGCAGCATGCCCTTATACCAATAAAGAGTTCAGAGGTCACAGGAAAAAAAATTAGTGCTTGGACTCATCTCTAATAAAAGAAATGCAGGCTCGGCGCCCGTGGCTCAACGGGCTAAGGCGCCAGCCACGTACACCTGAGCTGGCGGGTTCGAATCCAGCCCGGGCCCGCCAAACAACAATGATGGCTGCAACCAAAAAATGGCCGGGCGTTGTGGCGGGCACCTGTGGTCCCAGCTACATGGGAGGCGGAGGCAAGAGACTCGCTTGAGCCCAGGAATTGGAGGTTGCTGTGAGCTGTGATGCCATAGCACTCTATCCAGGGTGACAGCTTGAGGCTCTGTCTCAAAAAAAAAAAAAAAAAAAAAAAGAAATGCAAATTTAAAAAATGATAAAGCTTTTACTATCTCAGGTTACCAAAGACCAAAGATATAAAAATTATGTTAATGTAGCTATCGTGAGGGAAGCACCCGCATATACTATGAACAAGAGTGTAAATACACTATGAGTGGGAGTGTAAATTGGTATAAATGCTTTGGAAAGCACTTTGAAAGTCTGTTTCAAGAGTTCCTAAGGCCGGGCATGGTGACTCATGCCTGTTATCCTAGTACTCTGAGAGGCCACGGCAGGTGGATTGCTTCAGCTCAGGAATTTAAGACCAGCCTGATCAAGAGTGAATCCTTGTCTCCATTGAAAATAGAGAAAACTAGCCATGCATCATAGTGGGTCCTTGTAATCCCAGCTACTCGGGAGGCTGAAGAAAATCACTTGAGCCCAAGAGTTTGAGGTTGCTGTGAGCTACGACACCATGGCACTCTACTAAGGGTGTCAAACTGCAAATCTGTCTCAAAAAATAAATAAATAAATGAATGAATACATAAATAAATACGAGTTCCTAAAAATCTCTGTAATTCTGTTTCAAAAACTATACTAAGGTATTATTTCTTATGTGCTATACAAATAGTTGAAGGTTAATTAGCAGTATAACTATAAATAGTAAGGCTGCCAGTGTCCTTTAGAAAAGAAACTTTATAGAAAGTGTAATATATTAGGTAAATAACAGGTCTGTATGTACAAAAGATGTGACCATGTAGGTTTTCTGTTTTGGGAAACTTGGATTTTAAAAGATATGTTTGAAGGGTAGTATAATCCGTGTATGATGGTTCAGAGCAGACTTTGGAGTTGATAGCCTGGAATTCTAATTCCAGCTTCAGCAATGCTCTGATTCTCTGAGTTTCAGTTTTTTTTTCTTGGAATAAAATGGGCATATCATGACATTGCATATAAAAAAGTGCTAAGTAAATAGTGGCTGTTATTAACCCTGTGTTTTCTATGCAAAAAAAAAAAAAACTATACGCTAAGGAAGTGACCATAAATGCAGCTAAAGATTTATATATAACTTAATCAGACACAATATTCTTTTAAAAATAGATTTCTGAAATATTTCAAACACAGAAAATATGTCCTTTGTGGTTAACATATGTTAACTGTCACCGTGTATTTTATCAGTGACAAATTAGTAACCATCTAGGTGTTCATCAGTAGGGAGTTGACTAAACAAATATGGTATGTCCCCATATGTAACATAATATCCTGTAGCCATTAAAACTTGTTTGTGGGCTCCACGCCTGTGGCTCAACGGGTTAAGGCGCCAACCATGTACACCTGAGCTGGCGGGTTCAAATTCAGCCCAGGCCTGCCAAACAACAATAACAGCTGCAACCCCCAAAATGGCCAGGTGTTATGGCGGGCGCCTGTAGTCCCAGCTACCTGGGAGGCGGAGGCAAGAGACTCGCTTGAACCCAGGAATTGGAGGTTGCTGTGAGCTGTGATGCTACAGCACTCTATCCAGGGTGACAGCAAAGGAGTATTCATATGGTATTAGTAACATCCAGAAATTATCATCCTCTATATTTAGTATAATTCAACTATGTAAAAATTTAATCTACAAATATATATTTTCCTAGAGAGAAAAAGATAAGTAGTTATCTTTGGAGAACGGGAGGGTGTTATTTCAATGGGGGGTTATTTCAATGGGGAGTATTATTTGAATGTGGGGGTATTATTTTCTTCTTTAAATTTTCTGGATTTCCAAAGTATTCTGTATGTCTTACTCTGAGAGTCACATTTTAAATTTGACAGAATCCATTGTGTTTCTTAAAAGAATATTAGCTAGGTTTGTTTATTCTAGTCTCTTAACATGTATCACTTTCCTAAATTTTGTCATGCTTTTTCTAAGAAGCATCTGTAGAGAATTTTTAAAATATGAGTAACGGGAAAATGTAATATGAGCACAATTCAAGTGAGCCTGCCTCTGAACTATTTGACTAAATGGCTTTTAGTTATTACTTAAAAATTAAAGAAAGTAAAAAAAAAAAAAAAAAAATTAAAGAAAGTAGTTCTACTTCTATCTCAAAGTTTTCTACTGTTTATGTAAGTTTGCTTGTTTGTTTGTTTTAGGTAATCAAAACTGTATTTTGGTTAACATTTCTATTAATATGTTCTGATTTTAAGGACACTTGGCTTTATCATCTGACTGTTGCCGCTGGAAGTAACAACGTCAGTGTTGGATCTGAATTTGAACAGCTTGTTTGCAAATTGCTAAATATAGAAGGGGAACCTTGTAAGTTCGTGAACACATAAGGCTCTATGGTTTATGAATTGGACCATAGCCTAATGGACTTTTCACTTTGTGGTTTCCTGTTTCCCTGCAATGCGCCTACCTTGTCATTGCCTTTGCTTATCATGGGCCCCAATTCTCACTATAGTTCTTTGACTCCAAGGACACTGTCACTCCCTACTATGCTATGTATTATCAGATACTTCTATGTTTGTTCACATTGCTCCTCTACTTGGAATGCCCCCTTCCTTGGTATTCTCACCAACATGCTAAAACCCTATGTAGCCTTACAAGATCCTCCAGCCAGCCCACTCTGGCTCAGCATCTGGCTTTAAAAGGAGCTTAATCAATGTTAAAATTATGTTCTAATGCACTTTGCCACTCTTTGATAGCATTTGTAGCTTTGCATTGAAATTAATTTTTATGGGCTCGGCGCCTGTGGCTCAGCAGGCTAAGACGCCAGCCACGTACACCTGAGCTGGTGGGTTCGAATCCAGCCCGGGCCCGCCAAACAACAATGACGGCTGCAACCAAAAAATGGCCGGGCGTTGTGGTGGGCACCTGTGGTCCCAGCTACCTGGGAGGCGGAGGCAAGAGACTCGCTTGAGCCCAAGAATTGGAGGTTGCTGTGAGCTGTGATGCCACGGCACTCTCTCCAGGGTGACAGCTTGAGGCTCTGTCTCAAAAAAAAACGAAATTAATTTTTACGGCTAATGTTTTTGCATTGAGAGTCTAGGTTCTATCATATACCTTACATACGAACAGAGACCTCATTTTAGTTGCAGGTCCAACACAGAAATTTAATAAATGTTGACTTTAGCAATGATTTCAGAGCGGTGCCTGTGGCTCAAAGTCCTAGGGCACTGGCCCCATATGCCAAGGTGGCGGGTTCAAACCCAGCCCTGGCAAAAAAAAAAATCGCAAAAAAAAAAAAATGTCAGAGAAATGATTTCAAGTTCACCCTTATCTTTTTATTTCTTACATCTTCAGCTTCTCCTCTCTAGATCTTTCCTCAGCTCCTCCTCGTATAGAGTCATCTCCCTACCTGGGCTGCCACTTTTAAATAATATGTTGATGCAGCCTAGTAAATTAGGAGCCAACTCTTCTAGATTATCTAAAAATAGAGCAAGATTATCCCAATGGGCTGGTAACCAAAATAAAATAGTGTTGCCAGAGGTTTCCCCTGACCTGTATGACTTGAAGTTGTACACCAACCCTGAATGAATTATTTTTAAATCCTAAAGGGTTAATTTAATGGGAGGCCAATGAATGATTTGATGAGTTTTCTGTTCATATTTTATTCTGTATTTAGCCTCTCAGATATGGAGACACCCTACTTTGTGTCACAGCAAAGAAGGAATCACTTCCCCTCTGACAACACTGCCTTCTGAAGCTCTGCAGACGGAAGCTATTAAACTATTTAAGGTAAAATAGTTATATGTAGTTAAGTAATTTAATTTAGGTGGGAAAAAGTAATAATTTGGGTTATAAAGTTTTACTCTTTCCAAGAAAATTCAAAATGTGATGATGATTATTAAGAAAATCTAGGTGAACTTTATAAATATCTATTTTCTGACTGAGGACTTTGAATTTACTGAAATAAGGTATGTGTGATTGGGGTAGTGTAAAACACTTGGTTGTAGAGAATCGTTTCCCCTTTAACTTCTTAAAAGGAAAGATTTTTCACATCACACTGAACTCAGCATTGGGAAAGAGTTGAGCACTCTTTCCTCCATGGGGCTACTCTTAAATTCTTATTTCTCAACCTCTATTAGAAATCCCTGATCACTTGAAACTTGTCATTCATCTATATTACTCTTTATCATCCATCTCTCTCATCATTTACCTTCCGGTAACTCCTCAAATGTCTCCACATCACATTCTTTTTTTATTGTAGAGACAGAGTCTCACTTTATCACCCTCTGTGGAGTGCGGTGGTATCCACAGCTCACAGCAACCTCCAACTCCTGGGCTTAGGCGATTCTCTTGCCTCAGCCTCCCAAGTACCTGGGACTACAGGCGCCTGCCACGACGCCTGGCTGTTTTTCTGTTTTGCAGTTTGGCTGAGGCCGGGTTTGAACCCA
>CAUYON010079542.1:0-17763 GCA_963573935.1 Arctocebus calabarensis
GCGTGGGAAGGTAAAGAGGGCGGGGTATAGCTGGAGTCTTGCACTGGCTGGGGCGGCGGTGTGGTGAGGCTTGAATGTTGTGGCTGTATTTATTGGCTTTATTGTGACCTTTTTTAGGGAGGGCCTGATGGTCGCCAACACTTAGCTGTACCAAAGCTTTTGAGTTTTAATTAAGTCCCATTTCTTTATTTTTGTTGTTGCAATTGCCATGGCAGTCTTCTTCATGAAGTCTTTCCCCAGGCCGATATCTTCCAGTGTTATTCCTATGCTTTCTTTCAGGAATTTTATTGTGTTATGCCTTAAATTTAAGTCCTTTATCCAACTTTAATCAATTTTTGAGAGTGGGGAAAGGTGAGGGTCCAGTTTCGGTCTTTTACATGTGGATATTCAGTTCTCCCAGCACCATTTATTGAATAGGGAGTCTTTCCCCCAAGGTATGTTCTCGATTGGTTTATCAAAGATTGGGCATTCTACTGAGGGCAACATAGTGAGACTCTGTCTCAAAAAACAAACAAAAAAGGCAAATGTATATTTATTATTAGAGAGGTATTGCTGTATAATAGTCTTCCTGCCCCCCGTAACATTATAAAAAAGTAATCCTAATGAAAATACTATGTTGTCACAATTTAAAAGGTGTTCTAAATTCTTAATAAATAAAGTTATAAGGTAGATGTAAGACTTTTTCTCAAAATAGAAAAGTGAAGAAGGCCTACTGGAAAGAGTTGTATAGAATAGTTTAAAGATAGTATATAATAAACACCCAAATAGCTTTCTATCGTTTTCAACGTTTGGGAACATTTGCTCACTCTCCTCCCCTTCCCTCTACTAGTATATTTTTATCATACCAAAGAAAATTTAACATTTATATGATATGATCATCTAATATACTAACCATATTTATACTACCTTAATGGTTTTTAAGTATCTGCCATAAAACCTTTTGAAAAATCCAGAATCTAATCAGTTATAACACATTGGATTTATTGACATGTCATTATAGACTTCTGTGATTTTCTCAATTTTTTTCATAATATTGATTTTTTTTTTTTTTTTTTTTTGGTTTTGAGACAGAGTCTTACTCTGTCACCCTAGGTATAGTTCCATGGCATTATAGCTCACAGCAACCTTAAACTAGCAGGCTCAAGCGATTCCCTTGCCTCAGCCTCCCAAGTGGTAAGGACTATAGGTGCCTGCCACAATACCCGGCTATTTTTAGAGATGGGGTCTTGCTCTTGCTCAGGCTGGTCTCAGACTCCTGAGCTCAGGCAATCTACTTGCTTCACATAATAATATCGATACTTTTGAAGAGTTTGAGCTAGATGCCTGTGTAATGGTCCACAAACTAATTTGTCTAATTGTTTCCTAATGATTAAACATTTTAATTATTTTATCATATTAAATATTTTGGGATGAATACAGCATAGATGATTTTTTTCCCTTGTTACATTATATCAAAAAGCACAAAATGTTAGCCTATCTGATTACTGATAATAGTAAATTTGATCACTTGATTAAGATGATCTGCTGGTTATAAACATACCTTTGAAATTAAAAGTTATCAGTAGCCAAAATGTATCTTGTTTGGCAGCAGTGTCATCTAATAGGTTTTATCATCTGTTTATGATCCTTACCAGAATCAGTTATTATTTTAGTGGTTGCAAAGTATTAACTTCCTACTTCTAAGATGATGTATTAAATATCAAAAAAATTTGTTTTCATAAGATTGCTCACAAATATAGTACTTATTTGTTATTTTTATTTGGAATGTCTTATTAAATTTGTGAAAGTACTAGGTTTAAATGTTGTTTTGACCTTTAAAGATTAAATATTTTAAATTGTGCAAGATTTAAGGCACCTAGAAAATTAAAGTTTATCACCATTGTCCATAATTAGATTTAGACAATTAAATTTCTGATATCAGTCCCATAGTTGCCCCAGTTCCTATGATTCAGTTGGGAATTACCTTTTTACCTTATAGTTAAACCCTGTGCTTCTGTTTTTACAGAGAAAGTTGCTGGACATTCTGAGAAATACAGCACAAGATTTAAGATGTAAGCATACAGTTAAATCTCATTAACTCAGGTTTCTATTATTGAAGATGTATTCTTTGACAGTTTTCTTCATTACCTAACCTTGATGATTTTCAAATCATCATCACAGACCTTTCTAAATTTGTTTCATTATTTATGTTAAATATTTGTAGGATAGGCTGGACACGGTGGCTCACTCTCGTAATCCTAGCATTCTGAGAGGCCGAGGCGGGTGGATTACTCAGAGCTCACAAGTTTGAGACCAGCCTACACCAGAGCAAGACCCCAGTCACTAAAAATAGCTGGGCATTGTGGTGGGCACCTATAGTCCCAGCTACTTGGGGGGCTAAGACAAGAGAATTGCTTGAGGCAAGAGTTGGAGGTTGCTGTGAGCTATGACATTACAGCATTCTACTGAGGGTAACAAAGTAAGACTCTGTCTCAAAAAAAAAAAAAAATTTGTAGGATAGAGACAAAGCCAACTCTCATAATTAATGATATAGCATACACAAAGAATATTGAAAATCGGATTCTGAGTCTTTATTAGCAAATTGTAGATTGTTCCTAAATTAAGGGTTTATTATTGCAGGATCTCACAATTAACAGCAAAGTGTTTTCCATTCATAATAAGAATTAGGTTTGTGCTTGACAGTAATAAAACCTTATTTTAAGATACTTTTAATAATGATTTTTCACTAATTCAGAACTACTTGAATTTATAAGGCCTACAAATTTCTAAAACATAAAGAGAAATAGAATTATTAGATATGCAGTAGAAATATTCGTTTTAGTTACTGCCACAACATAAGTGGATTGCTTCATTATTCTGTATATCAACTTGTCCATCTGTTTTATAATAAGAATTTCTATTACACTTTTTTAGAAAAGCTGCCTTGAAATTGTGTTTCTCATAAAGTAACAAAGATTTTTATCTGAGAAAAATAATTTTTACCCTTTGGCAGAAGCAGTAACTATGCATGGAAAAATCAGCTTGGATATTTGTGTTACAGGTAGTTAGGTTGGCACTTGATTTTTACCTCTTAAAAATAGGAGGTCTAACAATTAAGTTCGTGAACATGCCACCATGTGCATATGTTGGCAGCACTGTACAAACAACTCAGTAAAGTTTTATAACCTTGGTATAAAACTTGTCTCAGTAGTGTTCCTGTCAATATGTGTTGGTGTCTTGTTGAGTGGCAGTCATTGTTGTTGCATATATTTAATCGTGATAATGTTGGAGTTTGAATTAGAGCAACAAACGAGTATTAAATTTTCTGTTAAACTTGGCAAGAATGAAATTGAAATTAGTGACATGTTAGTCCAAGTTAATGGGGATAATGCCATAAGGAAAATGGCATTAACCATTTATTCACTATAAATACGTTAAACGTTTTTCTGAAGGGAGAGAAAACACCACTGATGAAAAGAGGTCAGTATGGCCAGTAACAAGCAGAATTGGAAACACTGCAAAAATCTGTTGATTTGTGCATCAAAATTGTTGACTGACTATGAGAACCATAGCAAATAAAGTAAATATCAATAGAGAAACAGGAAAATCTTGGCATGAGAAAGGTGCTCTTGCATCATGGTATTTATTGCACAAACTCACACAGCACTGTCTTTGAGAGAGTTTTTAGCCAGTAAATAAATAATTTTATTGTTGGAACACCCTCACCTGCTCTGACCCCCGTGACTATTTTCTTTACTAGAAGGTAAAGGAAATATTGAAAGGAAGACTCTTTTTTCTTTTCTGTTTTTTGAGCCAGAGCCTCACTTTGGTACCCTAGATAGAGTGCAGTGACTTCATATCTCACAGCAACATCAAACTTCTGGGCTCAAATGATCTTCTTGCCTCGGCCTCCTAGTAGCTGGGACTATAGGCACCCACCACAATGCCCTGCTATTTTTAGAGATGGGGTTTTACTGTTGCTCAGGGTGGTCTTGAACTCCTGAA
This sequence comes from Arctocebus calabarensis, assembly GCA_963573935.1. Taxonomy (NCBI): domain Eukaryota; kingdom Metazoa; phylum Chordata; class Mammalia; order Primates; family Lorisidae; genus Arctocebus; species Arctocebus calabarensis. The sequence continues at coordinate 3,985 of CAUYON010079542.1, forward strand.
CTCAGGCAATCCACCCTCCTTTGCCTCTCAGTGCTGGGATTATAGACATGAGCCACCGTGCCCAGCCTAGAAAGGAAAACATTTTGATAACATTTAGGACATGAAGGGTAATATGACAATAGCTTTGATGGCCATTCCAGGAAAAGAGTTCCAAAATTGCTTTGAAGGATAGGCTAGGCACTGGTTTTAGTGCATAGCTTCCCAAGGGAAGTATTTCAAAGGTGATCATAGTGACATTCAGCTTTGAATCATGTAGCACTTTTTCTAGGATGTTGAATTGTCAGACCAAATATCTGAGTGCCAAAAGGTACAGGGAATAGTAAGTGATTGTATGCTAGGGAAATTTTAGGTAGATCAGCATGAAACCTCCCTGACAAGGCTTACTGTTACTAGCTCCTTTATCACATTGTTTTTTGACTAGTCAGGGGGGATTTCTAGGGCTGAAATAAAGCCTATTTTGTAAAAGCAATAACAATATGTTTTTAAATTATATTATAAATTTGATATCTTTTAGTCTTTACCAATGTGGTATAAGGAGTACTGTTAGGCTCCGTTAGGCTGTATGATTATATAAACCGTAGGTGACTTAATGTTTTAGTGTCAGTGAAATGTAATATTTCTGTTCAGTAGTATACATATTTTTCTCCAAATAATGCATGTAATATATGACCATTATCTGATGGGATCCTTGCAGCATTCCTGTATCCATTTGGAAAATAGAATCTTTGTTTGACTAAATGAGAAACAGAGGGACGTACTTTACCCTATTATAGAAAACAATAGGTAGACTAAAAAAAACACGCACTTATCTGATAGTTCAGTGTTTTGCCCAGTGAACACAAATAGTTTTCTGTTTCCTTCATTTTATTTTGTTTGTCCTTTCGTAGTTATTAAAGGTTTCTTTTTTAATTTTTTATTCCTCCCCTTGAGCTAATATAGCTAAGCATCTGACATGAGGCAGAATTATCCTCTGATCCTAACTCTGTTGCTATCTCCATCTGTTGGTGTAAAGAAGAAATGCTCTTGCCAGAGTAAGCAAGCTCATTTTAATTTTAACAAAAACTCATTAAGAAACAAGGGATTGTGCTCTTAATGAATTTTCTTTCTTGGTAACAAAACCAGAAGATGCAGAACTGTCACCGGAGGTCAGCTATTATAGACAAACTGGCTGTTTTTAAAGGCTTTTTATTAGTGATATTGAAAGTGTCAAAAGTTATTTAACAAAATTGATGTTAACCATGCATAGCTTCTTTATGTTTTGTTCTTTAGGGAAATTACAGAAAAATATAATTATCTCAGCTTTTTTCATCAGTGTTGGGTCAGGCATAATTATACAACAATATTTTAATAGCAAGAAATCTCAAAAATGTCGACAGTCTGCACATTCACATTTTCATGGACTTTTGCATCATTGCTTCTGAATTGCTAATGAAGAGCTCAATATAGCTTCTGATGCATTTCAGATATTCTGGGTGGCGACTGGCTAGAGTGTTACTGACATCACAACATACAGCTGTTGACTTTCTATTGTCTCTGAGTTCTCAGCAAGTGCTTTAGACTGCTCTATGCTTTAGATTGCTCTAGCGAGCTCTCCTACTGTCTGACTAATCAGCTAGATGTGCATACAGTGAGCTCTGTAGAGGAGCAATGCAGAGCATCAGTTTGCAGATACTATGGAAAATACATCTTCATTAACTCTGTATGATGAAGCAAATACCAACACAATGAAGGTATGTGACTCTTAATTCATTTGTTAAATTTGTAAATATGTAATCAAATATAAGAATTATTCATGTTCACTTAGTACTATAATTTTTCTTAGGAGTTATGTGTGACAAAATCTTTACCTTCTCCAAAATGATAGAATTTTTAAAAATGTTTTTATTTTTGCAAAGATAATATTTGTTTAGGTTGATAGAATGAAGAATAGGAGTCTTTCACTTCTTGGTTGTCGCACCAGTTTCTTCTCCCCGCACCTCAAATTTTTGATGCTTTTTGTACCTTGCCAATAGAATGAATGGCTTACCTGTGTGCTATTTGGAATTTGTGTATAGTAGAACATATTGTCAGTTGTGAAAATTGACTTCTCTTTCATATTCATCATAAAATAGACATGCTACATGGCTTGTTCAATCTTTAGAATTTTATTATAGAACAAATACAGTGTAAATGAGACTCTTTGTAAAGAGTATCCCCCTAGTATGCAATTATGCAGTGTGAAAACTTTGACATTTACCTTGATATTTTGATTCATCAATACAAGGATCTCACCATACAGGTAATACTGAATAACTAAAGAATGTCCATTAGTGTGTAACTGAATTGTTTGAAAGGTTTTTGAGAGTTTTACATGCTTTTTAGCTGAGATTTTAGCAGGATTTAGAATTGTTGTGATTTTTGGAGATTCCCTCCTCCATATATGAAACAATTATTTTGTTCTAAAGAAATAACTTACTCTTTTTAAGAGGATATAGGAGAAAAATCACTAAATGACCTTTTATCAACACTGAATATCATTGGTCTTTCTTTTGTCTATTTCTGATTCCCAACTGTGTAAGTAATTAGAGTCTTGAAAATATTAATAGCTATTATTAAAATGAGGACCTTTTACCAGATGAATTGTTTCAGTACAATATCAGGAGAATTTCACCATCATTTCCTTTTTAAGCTTTTGATTTTAAGTTTTATATTGAGAACTAGGGGGGAAAGATTAAGCAGTACATACTTCAGTTCTTGACCACAACTGCTTTTATCCATCCTTTGTCACATTCTACTTCTCTCTTTTTTTATACCTTTTCTTCTTTTTGTTCTTTTAGATTTCTGTTTCTCTCCCTCTTCCTGCCTCCCTTTCACTGTTTGACTTTCTGAGTATTTGTCTCTGTATTAATCTCCTTTCCTCCTATCTTCCTCTATCCCTCTCCTTCTTCATTTGTTTTTCCTACTTTGTCTCTGTCTCTCCCTTTCTGTCCATGTGCCTGGTGCCTCAGCCTTTTGCCTTTTCTCCCTCTCTAACTTAATCTTTCTCTCTCTTCTTTTTTCTCTTCCTTCTCTTTTTCTTCTCTTTTCTCTGTCTCTTTTATCTTTTTTTTCTTCCTTTCTTTTTCTGCTCATTTGACTCTCTCTTCCTACCCATCTGTGTAATTCCCTTTCTCTGTCACTTTCCCTCTCTGTCTCCTCTTCTTCCTTTCTGTTTTTCTCTGACGTTCTTTCTCTCTCCCTTTGTTTCTATATGTGCCCATCATTTTTTATTCTGTCTGCCTCTCCTATCCCTTCCTTCTCCCTCTCACCCTCCCTTTGCTCCTCTGTACCTCTTTCTCCAAACCTCTCTGTTCCTATTAGTTTGTTTCCCAGCTTCCCTGTCTACCTGGGCAGCTCTTCCAGTCTCTCCCTCCTCTCTCTCGGCACTTGTGTGTTTTCCACCCTACCTCCAGATCTTTCTCTTCCCTGTTTAGCTTCATTCACACACTCTCCACATTTTTGTTCTCACACAAGTTTTCAGTTTTCATTAGAACCTAGATGTGTACCAGACTTTAACTTTTTTTTTTTAATTTTTATTAAATCATAATTGTGTACATTAGTGCAATCATGGGGCACAATGTGCTGTATATTTCATATACAATCTGAATATTTTCATCAAACTGTTTAACATAGCCTTCATGGCATTTTCATAATCATTATACGTAGACATTGGTAGTCTACATTTAGTAACTTTTTTAGTTAATTAATAACATTGACTTCATTTTAATTCATGTTAATTTATGAAAACTCTGCAGCATTTTCTAAAAAAAGTTATTGGAAGTAAAGAACTAAATGCTGTGTTTGAAACAGACACAATTTATGCTTTGCTCAGTTTTTTAATTTTTGAAATTTATGCCGAGGATTTATAAATGAATTGAAATTATCACATATTGAAATCATTATTTAAAACATTTTGTTTATCTTGCAAATATATACATTTTGGACCATTAAACTGCTCTTCTCTTAAAGGATTTTTCTATTAATTTTTCAGTTTCATAGAAAGCACTGAAAATTTTTTGCCTTTTCAAGATACTTAAGATAATATTCTACTTTATATTCCATATTAAGGATAAACTTGTATTTTTTATACTATGACCCTTTTTGTATCATCTGTATTTTTCGAATGTGATAACAGTAGAGATATACCAAAATTGACTTTTCTTTTTAACTTATTTTGAAATATAGATTCACAGGAAGTTATGAAAATAGTACAGAGAGGATCCATGATGTTTTTCAAATAAAAGTTAAGATGATGTTTTTCAATTAAAAAAGTTTGCCTCGAGATTTTGTATCTTGTATGTGTGTATTTAAAATCTTTAAAAGTTCATTTAGCATTTACCTGTTACATAATCACAAACTTAACAACTGTCATCTTTTTGTTTTCATCTCATTTTATAAAGCAGATTAAGATAGCACTTTGGGGCACCGGCCCCATATACCAAGGGGGGTGGGTTCAAACCAAGTCCTGGGCAAACTGCAACACAACAACAAAAAAAAAGCCGGGCATTGTGGTGGGCGCCTGTGGTCCCAGCTACTCGGGAGGCTGAGGCAAGAGAATCGCCTAAGCCCACGAGTTAGAGGTTGCTGTGAACTGTGTGACGCTACAGCACTCTACCAAGGGCGATAAAATGAGACTTTGTCTCTAAAAAAAAAAAAAAAAAGATAGCACTTTGGTAAAAACATAGTATAACTATCACTATTGCCTTGCGATAACAAACATAGAGCTATCAGGGAAGAAAATTAGGTTTATAGGTGACAAACTACATATGTAAGCTATTTATTTTTTATTTTTTTTACAATATTTTGTTTTCTCTACTGCTTTGTATAGTTCTCTTCTCTGCTCTTTGATTACACTTCTGGTCATTGCGAGCACATGGTGGTACTGTGCTTTCAAAAGAAACAAAAAATTATCATTTGTTTAAATCTTGCCATAGCTGACCAGCCCTCATTCTGATTAATATCTGTTATCTTTAAAACAGTTAATACAAAAATTTTCATTTTTTCAAAATAAGTTTCTCTAATTACCTTTGTAGTTTTTTTTTTTTTTTTTACACAGAGCCTCAAGCCATCACCCTGGGTAGAGTGCCGTGGCATCACAGCTCATAGCAACCTCCAATTCCTGGGCTCAAGCGAGTCTCCTGCCTCTGCCTCCCAAGTAGCTAGGACTACAGGCGTCCACCACAACGCCCGGCCTTTTTTTTTTTTTTTTTGGTTGCAGCCACCATTGTTGTTTGGCTCTGGGCTGGATTCGAACCCGCGAGCCCATTGAGCAACAGGCGCCAAGCCACCTTTGTAGTATTTCAAAAGTATTTCCTTCATAAGTATTTACTTTGGTAAGTGGAGAAAAGCATGAAGTTCATTTCTTCTCTCTTTACCCAGCAACACTTTTTCCCTTGAACAGAGCAAATTTATATAAATATTTATTTCCAGGTTTTTAGTTCTCCAGAAGCCTGTACATGAATCCTAAATCTTACATGTATATATTATATTAATATAATAAAATGACATGGATAATATGTATCATATTAGTCTATCACATTGTATAATATATAATGAAGATTTGTCATATAAATATATCTCATACATGTCATTTTATGATAACCTGTTCTGTGTGTATATATGTGTAATTAGCATACATATATAAATATACATTTACTTATAACTTATGAAACAAGCATTGTTGAGTGGATTCATGAATAGGTTTCTAGAGAACCAAGAAACCTCTAAAAATACGTGTAAAACTGTGAAAGTACATGTGTGACTAAGCACATGTATGAGTGTCCCCCTTCTGAGGAGAGGATCCATGGATTTAAAGGATTTTTAAGAGAAATCCTGTCATGCCCTAAAACTAATTATACATATATACACATAAAGAACCGCTTTATGGTGTTTATAAATTATTACTGAATCTGCTATGTTAATTTTAAATTTCCTGTCTATTTTCAAATGCTTAGAAGAGCATATGGCGGCCTTCTACAATAACAGGCACTTCTACAGACATCAGATACAGGAGTTTTTTTTCCAGGTAGTTTGAAAATATGCAGTGACTGATTATCGAATGTTAGACTTTAGCATAGGATCACCAGAGAAATATAACAAAACATTTTATTATCTCTATACTTTCAAAGTACTGACTAAGTCACAGCTTTCCTTAACAAGTAGAAAATCAGTAACAACAGAAATTGAAGGTGTGTGCTCCTATGGAATTGCAATGATGTAGCCATGAAGAAAGTAAAATAAATGTATTAAATATGAATAACTACTAAAACAATTTGTGGTAGACATACATAGAAAATAATGAGGGAAAGCCATAAAAATCCATTCTATAATGTGTTTCACCTGTTAGATTTACTCATTTTGTGCAAAACCATAGGAAGTTTAGCCAGTTTAATTGGACAAAACCTTAGGTAACTTAAAGAGAAGTTATATCTTCTGACTCTACACATACAGTGTACAGTGTGAACTTTGAGAGACCATGAGCTTCTCAACAGTGTTCACCTGTGCCCAGCAGCACCTTCAAGCTATAAAATTGTTTACACTTTGTTGTACACATCCTTTTATGGAATATGAAGGTAGGTAATGACTACTAGCAAGTGAAAGATAACATCTGCTCTACCTCAAGCTGATTTTAAGCTATTTTTACTGACCACAAAATGCTCTTTGACTGAAAGAAGAAATAAAGCCTTTTGAGGCTCCTCCCCTCCCTAAAAAGAATCCCTAGGTGCTATCTTGAGAGAGGGCTATGATCCTTTGTTAGACAGAATATAGTTGGCAGTTCAAGAAATGAAGGGTTGCACATTAGTAGTTATAAAACAGAATGCCTGCCAATTGTAACCTAAATCAAAATCCTATAAAAGAAACAGATTTTTGCCATAAGAAGGAAATGGGTCTTGTTAGATCTACTGATTCAAATGCTTGAGAATGTGAAGTTTTCACATGTTAAGCCATCAAAGAACCATTGGCTGGATTAGATAAATGTGCCAGAAGCCCAGCATTAGTTTTGCTAAGACTCTTTGATGGTAGAGCTTTGTACCTTTAAGAGTCATAAAGGATTTTCATTGTATCACTATTATAAGAATAAAATGTTAGTCATAGATAAAACATACATAGAGATAAATTAATTTTTTTTTTTTTGAGACAGAGCCTCAAGCTGTCACTCTGGGTAGAGTGTTGTGGCATTACAGCTCGCAGCAACCTTCAATTCCTGGGCTCAAGCGATTCTCCTGCCTCTGCCTCCCAAGTAGCTGGGACTACAGGCGCCCGCCACAACGCCCGGCTATTTTCGTTTGGGTTGCAGCTGTCATTGTTGGTTGGCGGGCCCAGGCTGGATTTGAACCCGCCAGCTCAGGTTTACATGGCTGGCGCCTTAGCCCACTGAGCCACAGGCGCCGAGCCGAGATAAATTAATTTAGTTATATGAATAGTACAGAGAAGTATATGTCAAGTGAAATAGAATTTTGAAAGACTGAAGGGAACAACACATCAAAATCCTGCTAAAATCCTATAGAGACTGAGGGTTTCTTATATGATGGCCCAGCATTCTCCATAGTCTGTTTAAAGCATATGCCTACTCATTGAAGGCATTAGGAATAAATAAACAAGGTTTGGGCTCATAATGATATTATGAACTATGAACTACAGACATTAACATGCTGTGAACATAATATAAAATACATTACAAAAGAGTGTAATGAATGTGGCCGGGCACGGTGGGTCACACAGGTAATCCTAACACTCTGGGAGGCGAAGGTAGGTGTATTGCTTGAGCTTAGGATTTGGAGACCAGCCTGAGTAACAGTGAGATCCCTTCTCTACTAAAAATGCAAAAACTAGCAAGGCATATGGTGGGTGCTGTAGTCCCAGCTACTCAGGAGGCTGAGGCAAGAGGATTTCTTGAGCCCAAGAGTTTGAGGTTGCTGTGAACTATGACCCCACAGCATTCTACCAAGGGTGAGAAAGTGAGACTCTGTCTCAACAAGGAAAAATAAAGAATATAATGAATGAGACTAGATTATACAAAAAGTTGATATACCTGCAATGACTTTTTGATTGCAGCTAACCTGGAGTTAGGCCAGACAGTCCCTACACAGATTGCCTTTACTTCAGACACCAAGCCACCCTTACTTCTGACCCACTGGCTGCAATTTGGAAGTTCCCACTGTACCTCAGGTTTGATTTGCTGGAATGACTTACATGAGTCAAGTAAGCACTACACTCCCAATTCCAGCTTTATTGTACTAAAAGGATTTGATACAAATCAGAACTAGCCAAAAGGTCTGGGGAAGTCCCATAAGCAACATTTTTATCCTCCTCTCCCCATGAGATCAGTGGGTCATGGTGTTTGACAGTATGCAGAGTATTGCCAATCACAGTTCAAAGTTTTTATTGGGATTTTATAACATGGGCTTGATTCATTGAATCATTCACCCGAATTGAGTCTCAGCCTCACTTTCCTCCCTGGAAGTCAGGCTGATTATCATAGGACTCAAAGCCTGTACTTTCTAATCACATGATTAGTCTTCAGCTAGTCCCTATTCTGAATCATCTCCTTAAAATACACTATGTAAAGGCCCACCATGAATCACCTCATTTGCATTAACTATCAGGACCCACCATGAATGTTAAAGACACTTCTGTCACTACAGATACTCCCAAGGTTTTACAGGCTACCAAATTCTTCATTAGACAATATCTTATTCTCCAATTATTGATAATGTCTTCGGTGTTTTCTATTAGGGAAGTAATTTATTTTTCTGGTTTTATTATTTATAAGATAACTCTGAGGTGGCACCTGTGGCTCAGCAAGTAGGGCACTGGTCCCATATACCAAGTGGCAGGTTCAAACCTGGTCTCAGCCAAACTGCAAGACAAAAATATAGCCGGGCATTGTGTCAGGTGCCTGTGGTCCCAGCTTACTTAGGAGGCTGAGGCAAGAGAATTGCCTAAGCCCAGGAATTGGAGGTTGCTATGAGCTGTGTGACGCCATGGCACTCTACTGTGGGCAATAAAGTAAGACTCTGTCTCTGCAAAAAAAAGATAACTCTGAGGTCAAGACAGAATGCATAGATGTTTCAGACCGGTTTCCTCTCTAGTTGGTTTTCTTGCTTAAAAACAGCTCTAAGCAAGTAATATACAATTTAAAGAATAAATTATAATAAATTCAGATTCATATGGAAACAAAACTATCTATATTCTCTCTACTCCATGCCTGTTATCTTAAGCTCCCTTTTCACATCATTATTACGTATAGCTCAGTTATCAGCAATCTAAACCTTTTGAATGTTATTTGTAGTTCATTTCCTGAACCATGGTTAAATGGTAAGGGCAGTCTTTTTTTTTTTTCCTCCATGTAGTTTTTCTAAAGAGATTTTACTGTATGCCAACAGATCTTACTACAACTTGATTTATTTATTTCAATCCTGCATTTAACGCATACATAGGAAGTTCTCAGTACAATCCTGAATTATGGTAAGTTCAGAATTCAGGGGGAAATACATTTTACCCTCTCTAGCACTATATTGGGAGGTAATTAAAATAGCTTTTAGATTTAGGGCTACATTAATAGTCCTAAATTTATTGCATGTCTCTTGCCTTCATCTTCCAGTATCTAAACCCTTTCAGAATCTCACCAAAGTTATCCTCAGGATTATCCATCATTGTTCCCAGGAGCTTATCACGATCTTCACTTTTGGCCTTCTCTGGCCTACTGGCCACTACCATTTTTACTAGCATTTGTCATGAATTTACTTATGTCCCAGCTAAAGCTGATATCTCTTAAGAGTTCCCAACATCATTAGTCTTCAGGATACCATATTCAATAGTATATTCTATGCACCATCACCATGCCATCGTCAAAGAAATAGGGCAAGTCATTAATCCAGTTCTGTGCAGGGCGTGGTTCCCTGAGCACCATGAGCTCTTATCTCCTACTTCTCTCTTGTTTTGGTTCTCTAATGAAAACATTTCCTTTCCTTTTAGCCAGGTGCTGTGGCACATAACTGTAGTCCCAGCTACTCAAGAGGTAGAGAGAGGAGGATCTCTTGAGCCCAGAAATTCATAGCTGCAGTGACCTGTGATAATGCTATTGCATTTCAGTCTTGTTGAAAAATACATTTCCTTTAGCTTTGCTTTGACTTAACCTATGTCTCCTGCTACATTAAGATATCTTTTAGTACTCTAGGATTCCTAATTTCCAAATTTTATGTTTTAGTTTGTTGTAGTTAGATTTCTTAAGCCACTTTACCACCCAGTGATACAAAATCAGACCTGGAAATGCCTGTGAAAGAATATTTAACATGTTCTAGAGCCATGTAGCTCCTGAGGTGTCTCATTTAGATTATTCTCTCTCATTACAGTGACCTCAGTCATTGTAACTAGAAAATCTGCCAATTGGTAATCTGCAGAAACAGTCCTGAAACCCACCATTCTCCCCAAGTCCTGCAGCCATCCCAACTTCCTCATGGCTAGCAAATAATATTCTGGATAAAATAGAAAAAGAATTTATACTTAAACTCATTTCTCTCAGTTTCTTACCACATTCTCTTCTGTTTCTGAGGATAATGTGTACTTTTACATTGTATCCCTGATTTGTCCTTCTGACTTCATTTTCTCATTTTTTCCCACTTGAGAATTTCCTTCTAATTCTCCTTTTTTTTTTTTACTTCCTAAAATCCCAACCTCTGCCTCCCTTTTCTGCTTGCTTCTTTGGCCTACACACTTTCTGTTCTGATAGTCTTCCTACAGACAGATTTTGCATCTCCTGCTAATCTTGTTGCTAAATTACATAGATTGTTTGGTTTTTATTTTGTTTTGAGATAGTCTCCCTCAATCACCCAGGCCAGAGTACCATGGCCTTAGCCTTGCTCACAGCAGCCTCAAACTCCCAACACTCAAGCAATCCTCCTGCCTTTGCCTTCAGAGTAGGTGGAACTACAGATATGTGCCACCATGCCCTGCTGATTTTTCTATTTTTAGTATGGGAGGGGTCTCACTTTACTCAGGCTAGTCTCAAACTCCTGGCCTCAGGTGATCTTCCCACCTCAAGCAATCCTCCCAGAATGGTAGGTTTACAGGCGTGAGCCACCTCAACTAAACAGGTAGATTATTTTTGGTCTACTACTTCCCTATTCAGCTAGCTCTTAAGGACTTACTTAATTTTCCCTAAGAATTCTATCCCAGTCCCAATTTTTTTCTTAACACAATTTAGGCTCCTGGGCAATTTGATCTAAGTTAGTAGTTGAAAACTTTAATCTGTACAGTTATTCTCCCCAAACAAATAGCATCAGCCCTGACTTTTCTCCTGAGCTCCTGTCTGAATACCTGGGAGTTTTTTTGTTAGATTTTTCCACCCAAATGTCAGGAAAACACTTAAACTTACTGTATGCAAAATTGAAATTTTTTTTTTTTTTTTTTTTTTTTTTTGAGCCAAAGCCTCAAGCTGTCACCCTGGATAGAGTGCTGTGGCATCACAGCTCACAGCAACCTCCAATTCCTGGGCTCAAGAGAGTCTCTTGCCTCCGCTTCCCAAGTAGCTGGGACTACAGGTGCCTGCCACAACGCCCAGCCATTTTTTGGTTTCAGCCGTCATTATTGTTTGGCGGGCCCGGGCTGGATTCGAATCGCCAGCTCAGGTGTACGTAGCTGGTGCCTTAGCCCATTGAGCCTCAGGCGCCGAGCCGCAAAATTGAAATCATTTATCTGCCAGCAGATCCTTGTTTTCCCTCATATTTTTCCGTATTAGTGGGTATTCTATATACCACCTTTACCTTCAGTGTGTCTCATACTCTTCCAGCTATCAACAGCCCTAATCTTTTCCCTGACCACGCCTGTATTGAGTTGGCTTTCCCGTTACTTTCTGTTATATTGACCTACTCATTTCTAGATGCAGTGTAAGGTAGTGGCTAGCCACATGGGCTCAGGAGGCAGACTATCTGAGTTTGCCTCTTACCTCTACCTCTTAGTCTTGCTACCTTGGGCAAACTGCTTTGTCTTTCCCTGCCTGTTTTCTCATCTGTCATTGGGAATAATAAGAGCACCTACATGATAAAATTTTTATGAGGATTAAATGAATGGATGCATTTAAGCCATTGGGAATAATGCTTGGTGAGTATGTATTTAAGGGTTTGCTTTTAATATTATTGGTTTCAAAGCACATATGACAATCAGTAATTATCTTACAAATTTTGTCTGCACTAGAATGTAAGCACCTTAGGTTCTAGGATTCTGTCTGCTTGGTTTTCTCTATTGTATCCCTAGTACCTTATGACTGAAGTACATAGTAGCCAATCAGAATAGAAAGAATGAGTGAGAAATCTCTTTTCTCCCTTTCAGCTTTCATCTTTTAATCCTTTTTTTGAACCCTAGTCACTTTCCATCACAACTATCAACATTTTCCTTGCTAGAACAGCATCTATATTGCAGCTGAAATCATTCTCCATGGCCTCTCCCAAAATATATTCCCCAATTTTTTAAGATTTCTATCCCTTATGAGATCAAAACAAAATTCCTACTCTTTTGAAGTTACTCTCTCGTTTATTTTTAGAGCATTTTAAATCAAAAATGTCAAAGCCAAAAAAAAGAGCATTATAATACTCAGTACTTATCTCCCAGAATTGATAATAACCTTTTGTTACATTTGCTGCAGATCTTTTTTTAAGATAAAATAATAAAAACATGACAGAAGTCCCTTTCCATCTTGCTTAAATCTTTTTTCTTTCCTTCTCCAGAAGTAATTACAAATATGTAATAGGTATGTACCCTTTCCCATCTGTGGTCGTGTGATTTATGGCAGAGCTCATTGTGTTTTTTCCACTAATCATTCTGACATTCTTCTTGGGTTTTATAGTTGGCACTCACAACTTCATTCATTTTTATTATTTTATTATATTGCGCAATGTGAGTATGCCGCAGTTATTTTTACTTTTTGTACATTAATTTTCCTATTAATAAATTTGGCCTTTCCCATTCTTTGCTTTTAAATAAAATCATGCAGTGAATAGTTTTGTACATATCCCCTCATGTGCCAATGTGAGTCTCCTTAGGGTGCAGATTCAAAAGTGAACATGTTGTGCCATGGGTTATGTGGAATTTAAAGTTAGTTTGATATTACAAATTTTTTTCTAGAGTGGATTCACTGTGTGTGAGATCTCATTGCCCATTTCCTTACCAACTTAGCATCGTGAATTTTTTTGTCCTCAACCCCAATTCATAGATTCTTGTTTAAGTGGGTTTCTTTTTCCTATCTTCCCCATTCCTCCACTCACAGTGGAATACATTCATTCATGTTAACACCTTCTCCATGTAAGTTTTTCCCTAAAAGTAATTTGTCTCATAGACTATTAAATTATTCCCTTCCATTCTTTACCTACCAAAAGTCTTTCTGTCTCTCTCACGATACCTTCTTAAAATTATTTTATATATGGGCTTAGCACCTGTAGCTCCGTAGTTAGGGCGCCAGCCACATACACCAAGGCAGGCAGGTTCAGGCTTGGCGCCTGTGGCTTAGAGGGCTCAGGCGCCAGCCGCGTACACCTGTGGCAGGTTCAAATCCATCCTGGGCCTGCCAAACAACAATGACGGCTGCAACCAAAAAATGGCCGGGCATTGTGGCTTGTGCCTGTGGTCCCAGCTACTTGGGAGGCAGAGGCAGGAGACTCGCTTGAGCCCAGGAATTGGAGGTTGCTGTGAGCTGTGATGCCACGGCACTCTATCCAAGGTGACAGCTTAAGACTCTGTCTCAAAAAAAAAAAAAGTATTTGTCTT